>JAEQBH010004527.1:0-270883 GCA_016808115.1 Tetrastigma voinierianum | reverse complement strand
GGTAGACCAGCAGAAAAATATATGAAGAGAACCTAACAAAATAGTGCACCAGGCATAAAGGATATATAGAAAGGATATAGAGGCTAAACTGAAAGAACCAAAAATTGGAAGAACAAGAACAAGAGGACAACAAATAAGGACCTACTTTACCTTTGTTGAGAATCATAGGATATTCTCTAGTTTATCTCCTTCCTTTCTTGTACATTATTTTCCTTCCTTTTTGTACTTATTTGTTTTCTTTTTATGCCTTTCTAATGTGTATATATAGGAGTCTCTATACTTTGTAACTCACTCATTCAAAAGCATTATTTTTCTTCTCTCATTTTACATGGTATCGAGTCATGGAAGACTGCAAGTTAGGGTTTTGCTACGCTCCAACTCCAGCCACCCCACTTTCATCTTCGGAATCCTCTGCCTCCATCAAATCACCTTACTGCTGTATGAAAAAATTTTGATGAACTTTTCCAGCATCCATCCATCTCCGCCGACGACTTCACTACTGTGTGAACCGATCTAATCTTACCCACTGAGAGGAACCCCAACATCAACTAGTAATCGATGCGCCAATCTTCTCTCCGGCGTTCTCCCCCACGAGTTGGCACGTGTGGGAGCGTGGGCCACTTTCTAGCGACACGCTTCCACCTGTAGACTCACTGGCCGCTAATAAGGCCTTCTATGCCCCTAGTTCTTCCATTTGACAACTGTAGACATGAGTTTTAGTCTCTTTCGTCCTTGGCAACCCATGCATTCTGCTCCTTTTGCGCCATCCCCGGTCATTACTCACAGTGTTGTGATTCTCAGCACCTAGATAGACTCTGTGGTCACTCCTGGTAACCTTTTTTGTTGATTCATAAGTTTATTTGATTGCTTTCTCCTCTATGGCTGTCAAAGGGAGCACATCCCCACCATTAGGAGTTATTCTTACGCCCAACGAGTATAAGGAGTACATTCACCTCACTCAAGCAGCCAAATCTGCATCCATTTCATATGTTGCCCAGACCGGTAATGCCTCTGCTTGCCTTTCACATTTATTTGGACCCTAGATTCTTGATTCTAGAGCCTCTTATCATATTTCTGGTAATAAGGATCTTTTTTCTTCCCTTACTATTACATCACCTTTACCCATGATTACTTTAGCTAATGGATCTCAAACCATGGCTAAAGGAATTAGTTCAGCATGTCTTCTTCCTTCCATACCCCTTACTTCTATCCTTTATATTCCTAATTTTCCTTTTAATCTGATTTCACCAAGAGTTGACTCAGACTCCACTTTGATTACCTTTCGATAACTCGTCATCAGAACTGCAGTACAGGAGGACGATTGGCATAGGACATGAGTTTTCCTGTGTGGTCTCTTCATCTCGCCGCTCATCTTCCATTGCTTGCACTTCTCCCATGGATACTTCCTTATTCATAGTCAGCTCGGTCACTCGAATATTTCCAAGTTTCGTGGTCCCTGCTTTTCTAACTCGTCCACACCGAGTGTGAGTCATGTCAACTCGGGAAACATACTCGTGTCCCATTCCCTAGGCGCCTAGATCAACGAACAAGTCTCCTTTCGAGCTTGTCCACACCGATGCCTGAGTCCTTCCCTAGACTAAGTCTACCTTAGAATTCCTAAGAGATTTAATACTTTTATGTGATGATTATTCTCGTTGTACTTGGCTATTTTTAACGAAAACTCAAGCTAAGTTATTCTCTATTTTCCAAAAGTTTCATGCTAAAGTTCGAACTCAATTTAATACTTCAATTCATATCCTACGAAGTGATAATGCCAATGAATATCTTTCTGGACAATTCTCCTCCTTTATGTCCTCACATGGGATTCTTCATCAATACTCTTGTGCTTACACTCCTCAACATAATGGAGTGGTTGAGCGCAAGAATCGTCATTTAGTTGAAACCGTTCGCACTCTTCTACTCCATCATAAGGTTCATCAACGTTTTTTAGGGGATGCTATCTTAGCCCCTTGTTATTTGATTAATCGTATGCCATCATTTGCCTTATATGATCAAATCCCGTATTCCATCATTTTTCCAAATCAACCCCTCTTCTACCTTCCCCCTCGTGTCTTTGGTTGTATCTGTTTTGTTCATATTCTTACTTTTGGACAAGACAACCTCTCAACCAAAGCCACGAAGTATGTCTTCCTCGGTTATTCCAGCCTTCACCAAGGATATCACTGCTACTCTCCTAATACACATTGATACTGTATCTCTGCCGATGTCACATTTTTAAGAACTCTTCTATGTTCCCTACCACCCACCCTCCTAGTTCTGATGTCATATCTCTACCCCTTCTTTATCCCGACTCAAATATCTCATCCGCACCTCCTCTCGCTACTCCACTCGACCATTGCTAAGTCTATACTGCCGCCACGTATCGACACCTGGGCCTCCTACTTAACTCATCTCCTATGGCGCCCTCCTCCCCAATGTCGATCTAGCCATCTCGCCGATCTTCCCATTGTCATTCGAAAAGGTACTCATTCATCTCGTAACCCCTATCCTATTTATAATTTCCTGACTTATCATCGCTTATCTTCACCATATTCTGCTTTTATTTCCACCTTGTCTTTTGTTTCTCTTCCTAAAACTGTGCATGAGGCCCTCTCTCATCCAAGCTGGAAACAAGCAATGGTTGAAGAAATGACTGTTTTGCATTATACTAACACATGGGACCAAGTCACCTTACCTGCTGGTAAGTCTCCTGTTGGTTTCCATTGGGTTTATACTATTAAGATTGGTCCGGATGGCAGAGTGGATGTCTGGCGTCGGTTTAGGTCGCAAGGGGTATACTTTATATGTATTCACTACTATGACACTTTTTCTCATGTTGCCAAGATGGCTTCCATTTGTCTTCTCTTCTCTATGGCTACTATGAGATCTTAGCTCTTGTATCAGTTGGACATCAAGAATGCATTTCTCCATAGCAACCTCACCAAGGAGGTATACATGGAGCAATCACCTGGATTTGTTGCTCAAGGGGAGTGTGGTTTAGTATGCAGGCTATGTCGTTCCTTATATGGCCTAAAGCAGTCCCCTCTAGCCTGGTTTGGCTGCTTTAGTTCCATGATACAAAAAGTTTGCAGCGACTCGTGAAGACACGTAATTACCTGGTTTTCCATCATCATACATCCGTGAGAATCGTGGTCTATCCGATTGCTTATGTGATCGACATTGTTATAATGTGCAATGATCAAGATGGTGGTATCTCGGAAACTTAAACAACATCTCAACCACTTTCTCGCACAAAGGACTCGGGGAAACTCACTTTATGGGATCGGGGCCAACTTAGTCTAATCTCTGTCGTTATGTCTCAAAGGAAGTATGTCTGATATCGAGGAAATTGGTATGCTAGACTCCGCAAACCTCGTACACCCTACATTCGAATATGAAGGCTTATACTCGATTGCAGGAGCTCCTACGATCCAAGGAGATATCAACGACTAGTAGGGAGGCTAAACTACCTCATTATCACCCGACCAAACATGTCCTTTCCTGTGAGCATAGTTAGTCAGTTCCTGTAGTCACCATGTGATAGTCATTGGGATGTTGTGATCCATATCCTCTATTATATCAAAGGAACATCGGGCCAAGGGGTGTTATATGAAAACAGAGGTCATACCAAGATTGTTGGACATTATGATGCAAATTGGGCAAGCTCGCCTGCAGACAAAAGCTCCACTTCGAGATATTGTGCATTTATTGGAGGCAACTTAATATTTTGGAAGAAAGAATAAATGCGATAAAAGGGGTCGCTCCACGTCGTTCGAGCATCGAGCTATGGCTTTGGCAACTTATGAACTCATATGGCTCAAACAGCTTCTTCAGGAGCTACGATTTGGGAAGAATGAACAAATGACACTTGTGTGTGATAACCAAGCAACACTACACATTGCCTCTAACCCGGCCATGAGATGGTTCAAACATATTGAAGGATCGCCACTTTATTTGAGAGAAGATTGCCTCAGGAAGCATCACTACTAGTTTCGTCAACTCGAGTGACCAACTAGCGGATATTTTCACTAAGTCTCTCCGAGGTTCGAGGATTCAATACATTTGTAACAAGCTTGGTGCATATGACCTATATGCTCTAGCTTGAGAGGGAGTGTTGAGAATCATAGGATATTCTTAGGATATTCTCTAGTTTATCTCCTTCTTTCTTGTACATTATTTTCCTTCCTTTTTGTACTTTATTTGTTTCCTTTTATGCCTTTCTAATGTGTATATATAGGAGTCTCTATACTTTGTAACTCACTCATTCAATAAAGAAAAGCATTCTTTTCTTCTCTCATTTCACAACCTTCACCAACCAATCTAAAAATTTTTCCAATGATGTGGAATTCCCATCAATATACCCAAAAAAAAAATGAAAAATGAAAAAAAGCAACATGATTTCAAAGTTTTCTCTGATTTTCCGAAGATCTTTGATTTCTTTCTTTCAATAATGTTCAAAATACATACAAAGAGATAGCTCTCCAAACCTTCTCATGTTTTTGCCAACAGAATATCCATGTAAACCTGACAGATTTATTGCATCATTGAAGAAATCACTTGTTTCATCCCAAATAGAGAGAACAGCAACCAAGTTCATACAAAAACCTTGCTTTAACACAATGCAAGAGTATGTAATCAATTGATTTTTCCTCTTATTTGCAAAGAAACCATCTGTTCACCAAAAATCTCATCTTCATTGCCGCTGCTTCTAAATCAAGACCTTCCCCAAAGAGATTCCCAATAAGCCATCCCCCGCCACCACTTTTGTTTGTAGCCACGATTTCCAAAAGATACTGAACCATAAAAAAGCATAAAAGGGTCCAACAAAAGATTTATCCTTCTTCTCATACATCCACTCCATCCTATATCCTGCATGACCCTTTCCACCATCTTCCCATTTTTAAATTATTCAAATGCTTTGAAAAGCAACAGTTTCAATTGCCTCCACCTAGCTATTCTCAAACATCTTCCAGCTATTCATCCTTTTTGTCAAAGCTATTGTCTAGAATGGAGGATAAGAAACACTCAGAACATCTTTCTAAACTTTATCCTCCTACCATTTCCACAAAGAAAAGGAGGTTATATTGTTGATGCCATCCTACTCTCTTAACACAACCCTACCCATAACTACTCCTACCCTCCTAAGAACACCAAGTCACCTCTTTCTCCAAACTACACAACAGTTATCTATATCTTAAGGAGCTCATTCTCTGAAGCAGGCCTCTAACTCCACATGCCAGGCAATGCCTTGTTGATGATACAAAGATCTCTAATACTGTTAAATGACCAACTCTAAAAGCTCAAGCTTATAGGATTTTGGTTTAATATGAATATCATGTCTTTAACACCCTCCCACACATGCAGCCCCATGCACGTAGAGAGTCAAACAAACCAAGTAGAGTCTTCCATTGACTTTCAAATCAACAAATGGGGAATAAATTGCTAAAAGGTGACTTGAATCCAAGACCTCCTGCCAAATTAGGCTCTGATACCATGTTAAATGACCAACCTCCTGGGTGCCTAAGTCATAGGATTTGGGTTTAATATGAATATCATGCCTTTAACAAATCCTAAGCCCTCATTTCTTTTGGTCCTTGCATGTGATTGACAATTCACCAAGTATATTTGTTTTTGTTTTTTCCTCTCTCAAGCTCCCCCTCCCTATAGAAGTCTCTTTAGATCTTGTTAATCCTCAAACGCACCTTCCTAGGAATGATGAAAAGAGCAATTTACTGCATTTAGTATGAGGCTGTTTTTTGTCATACTGAGGGGGGTGGTGCAGGCATGTTTTAGGCTAATGGAAATTTATAATCCTCATCTTTGTATTGTTTCTGCATGTACAGAACAAAGGCTTCATCAGTAAGTAAATTATATTAAGATGAAACAAAAAAGAAACATGGTTTGATAAGAAGAATGGTTAGATATAACTGCCCCCAACCAAAGAAAAGTTGGGAAAACAGGTTTGAAATATATATGCAACCAAAGAAAAGAACATAATCACTAAAAATTTCTTCAGGAAAACACACAAAAGATTATAACATCGAGTGTACATAGAATATGAGGCATTAAATCATGCCAAAGCTGCCTTTTGGCAGACCTTAGGGAGACATACACCCCTCGGCACCTTTGCTGAAGAATTTTAAGGTTCAGGATGATTTTAAAACTCAAAAGCTTTGATTGATTCAAAATGCACTTATTTCACCCTTGCTCAACCTCTTTTGTTCTTAATCCTTTTTCCTTTCAGACAACCTTTCTCTAACTATCAAATATACTTAAAAAAGAGAGGTTCTACCTATTTTGATTCTTGATGCCTTATGAACTACCAAGGTAAGGTTAACCTTCGCGAATCACGTATGTCATTTACGGTGCACAAAGTTTTGAAGGATTACCTGAATCGGCGCCCAAGAGGGACTTGCCAATCTTTGTAATCCACAACCATGTTTGCATCAGAGGCCTACATATCAATTATGTCATAAAGAATGTTAGATACATACAAATTATGCAATGCTAATAACTCTAATCATAATTAACATGTCACTTCAAGCATGCTACCTATGTAATTAGGAGATTCTTTAATGATTTTCGGTTAAAAACTTAATTGGATAGTCACAACCAAAATCAAAGACCCGCATATTAATTAGAAACTAGGCAGGTAGGGGATAGATTAAAAGCTCCTCACTTTTACGTCCTTAGGTACGTAGAAAACGTTGACACTTTAAGAATTGGAAATTCAAGGGTTTGAAGCAAAAATATAGGACATCTAACATCCACGTCAAATACTACACTATGTTTTTGTTCTTTGTTAAAGGCATGATATTCATATTAAACTCAAATCCTACAAGCATGAGCTTTTAGGAGAGTTAGTCATTTAACATGGTATCAAAGCCTAATTTGGCAAGAGATACTGGGTTCGAGCCAATTTATTCCATATTTGTTGATTTAAAAGTCCATGGAGGACTCTATTTGGTTTATTTGACTTTCCACATGCAGACATGCGCCATATGAGGAAGTATAAAGGCATAATATTCATATTAAACCCAAATCCTTCAAACTTGAGCTTTTAAGAGAGTTAGTCGTTTAACATTCTTGTTTTAGAGCTTTCTCACCTATGTTCATGTAAAGGAAAATATCAAGAAAAGAGGAAAGAGTCATACTTTGTTTTTGAGATACTCTGGATTAGTTGACAGGGCCTGAATCAAAGCATTTCTGTCCTGTTGATTAAAAAAGAACACAAGAATATAATGTTTCTACATTAATAACTGAACTTAGTCATATATAAAATGATTTTGCTCAAAGGAAAAACAACATATGAGTTAACAGAAGAGTTAAGCTAGTTTCTTGACACTCACATCCCATAAATCAGAAAACATTTACATTTGATTATAAAAATATATGAGATAAACCAATTGAATATTATAGAATTTGTTAACACTGTAAGTCTATAATTTCCAGTGACAACTACTGGATCATACAGCACAAAAGAACACCTCAGTGATCGGAAACAGCATTCATTGACACTTTCAAAGAGTTCCAGCCACACAATTTAATAAGAGAGATGAAATATCCCAAAACTAAACAAGGATATTGATGAGGGGAAAAATCATAGTATAAGTTCCTTCTAATGAAGATTCACATCAAATTGTGTGAATGTCATGCTAAACATCTTCCTAGATTTGAGTCCTAGATAATGTGTTGGAGAGGCTGGTTTCAGTTCCCAAGAAATGCCTGTTTCTCGCAGCTGGCATTCATAATAAATCATCACAACCTGAAGCATGTAAATTCCTATGCTAAAGGCAGTGGGAATCCCCCTGGATGATCTCCATGTCCTCATGTTGATTCTTCACTTGCGAAGAAACAGGTACCTCTGCATTTGCAACTTCCAAACTTCCTTGTAGCATAAACACTAAATTGTTGGGAAGGATAATTCTAATCATCTTCAGAATGATGGAAGCAAAATTAGGGTTGGAAAGAACTCTAATTATCAACAAATCCAAAAACCATTTAGATTAAGGATGAAAACTTGGCGGCAAACAAATGATTAATAATATATATTTTGCATTAGAAATGAAAAAAGGATGAGCTACCTTCCCCCACAACATAAAGGAACAATAATACCAAAAATTGAAGAACATACAAAAATTAGCCAAAAGCCACATGCAACTTATAGATGAATTGTGGTAGGAAACAAAACTCAGTGGCATATAATCCCTAACATATGCCATGATGATGAGGTCCTTGCTTGATCTACTATTCAACTGGCTGCTAAGACATCCGACTAAAATATCTATCTACATCCCTTGAAAGATCTATAGTTTGGTGAATTACTTCCATCCAGTTTCCAAGGCCTTTTCTTCTCTGAAGATGCCTGAGAGAGAACAATGGTCAAATCTTCAACAGAGAAATTATCAACTCCCAAATACCTTGTCTTAGTCAAGCATTCCAATACAGTTAAGATCCCAGCCTTAATGGCTAAGCCAAAAAACCCCAGATGGCCCGAACAAAACCATGATCACTGTCATAAAATCACTGAAAAATTCACTATTGCCCTTGTAAAACCCGGGAAAATTAGAAATTTTCAAAAAAATGACTAAATGATAATAATAATAATAATAATAAATTGTCATAATGGTTCAGGGAAACCTAGAAAATTCTCTAGATTCGACGACAAAACGGATCACAGCTGCTAAATTCATCTCGAAATCTAGAGCGACCTTAAAAGTTTCACGACTCGGCATAACCTGGACATTTTTACGATTTTCCGTGATAAATCGCTGATTCGTGGAACGCAGATTTTTACGAAATCTCTAAGCTGAATAAGCTTATTTAAAATAAATTAAACTAAAACGAAATAAATTGTTTCGGGACAGAAACGGACCCGAATGAAAGATGGACACATATTTAAACTTTTTTAAAAAAAAAGAAAAGAAAATAAAAGATAAAAAGTCAAAAGGAAAGGAAAAAAAAAAAACAAACGGAGAGGGTGAGAAGATAAGAGAGAGAGAAATGGGAAAAGGAGTTTTTCTCTTCTCTCTAAGATCTACGGATCGGACCGTAGGTTTTCATCGGAGAAAAAGACAAAGTCAGTCCACGCATCGAAAGCTACGCGTGGATACCAAAATCTTAAAGTTTCGTCAAACTCTAGGAGGTAAGAAATTTTCCTACTTGAGTCATTTCTAGCCTAAAGGTCATTTAATGGCTTAGGATTTGCTTAGAGGCCGTGGAGTCGTGAAATTTCGCCCCTACCCCGGTCGAAAGTGTAGGAATTCTTTAGGAATATTTAGGACCGCTGCATAAACCAAGTTGAATTTTCGACTGCTTTCAACATTTCTGACAGGATTTCGTAACTACGTAGTCCGACCTGGCCGAGGTTTGCTTGACCTTGACCGACGCTCTTCTGCCAGGCTATGGCTTTGGCATCGGCCAAAGAATTGATGACGAACCGTGAAGGGACCAAAAGGTGCCCTGTTTTATATGGGTCCGAGATTTGGGTCATTTTGTGTGTTATTGTTGGAAAAATAAATAACATGATGTTGTGTGTAAAAATCATGTTAATATATACTTGCTTGATGTATTAACATGAAAATTGTGAAAAATGGAAATTATATGTACGAAATATAATTATCCGAGATTTATAAATGTTGCATGTAGCTCTTATTGTGCATGTGGCATGACATAACATGAAATGGCATGATTGCATTTCATATGCATGGTCACATCGCGTCGAGTCGGGCGTGAATGCATAGTACTGTTATTCATCATTCTTGGTGAATGTGTGGTGAGCTCGAAAATGGAACAACGTCTAAAATAGAGACTCACAGTTATATAAAATAATAATAATAATAAATTTCGTGTGTTTAGGTGAAGCAAGATGGGAGATCCTCAGCATGAAAAGACCCAAATTTTATTCTTAGTCAAACATATGTATCCTGATGAAAGTTCATGAAGTGTCTAAATCCAAATTTTATTCTCGGGTCTGACATATGTATTCATAGAAGTATCCAATGATGAAAGTTCTCGAAGCGGCCGGAAGGCCATGGAACCTCGCTGAGACCTGGAAATTCAACCCAAAAACACACCTAGATTTGATAAATTAAAATCGATGGTCACCATTTACGGTTACGAAGTGGCATCAATGACTAGTTTTTCACAATTGGCGTGGCAGTGCGAGGAGTCCATCGACTCGTCAGGTATGAGGAGTATCATCTCATGTATGAGACAGAACATTCCATATAGGATTGCATTATTTATATGGAATCTGGTTTGATGTTTTATGTATGCTATTCCATGTGCATTTAGGCGGGGAGTAGCCATTATAGGAAAATTTTTCTACTCAGATCGCCACTCCCGCTGTGACCACCTTCGTGCATGAGGTGTACAGGAGGATTCGATCTACAAGGTCGATCAGAATAGCTACTTATGTGGCTCGACAATACTTTTAATAAAAAGTATTTTATGTAAAAATAATTGTAATTAAATTCTCGACTATTGTATAAATAGTCAGATATGTAAATATGGTAAGAGGGTCGTGATCGAACTCTGATGGACTGTAATTAAGCACTTTATTTTCATATTTTATTTAAAATGTGAAATGAATAGGCCCCGTAAAGGGATATATATTAAGGTTATGGATGCATGGACCTCAGGATCAATACTATTTTTTATTAAGACTCCTTGGATGGGTTATACTATATTGTTATACGTGCCAGATGTTAGGTAGAGCTTAATGAACAAACGACTCGCCTGATTTTTTTTAAATATGGATCCCTGATAATGGAGCACAACAGCAGGGTATCGGGTCACCCGAACCATGCGACCTACGCGCTGACGTTGTCAATGGGACCCCTGACGAGGCGTCACTACCAGATCGAGATCTTATAAGAACAATTACCTAGGAGCTCGAATGTGGGTATCCACAAGTATGTTCTGATGCTACCGCCTCAACTTGAATACCTAGATTAGTGGGCATGGATGTAGAACACGACACAAAATACTGCTTTGGTGGTTCTAATATGTTCCACGAGATGTATCATGGGTCAGGTGAATATTTGCATGATAGAAATGTGTATAAAAATCAAGAACACTAGTAGTTACAAACGAACCTTAGGTTCCTGGAACAACAAGCATGATTAATGTAGAATGGTTATTTATTAGTGTTTGGCATTATGCACCACTATTGTGATAAAGAATCTCAAATTGTTATCTTAACTCGTAGATGCAAGGCGCGAGGGCGGACGATAAGGTCGCTCACTGGTAGTAGCCGACCACGTCAGCTTTGACCACCGTGCCTTGTAGAGGCTATAGGTGCCGCAGCTTGCCATCACAAAAGGAGCGCTTAAGGGCCGTACCACTACACCCGACTAGCAACGGTGGCCAAAGAGGGACGAGTAACTCCAGGGGTTTCGTGCACATCATCCCACATACATGGAAGGAGGGACTCAAGGTCGACAACTCTCGCCATCGGAAGAGAAGTAGAAGGTGCACAGAGCATCGAGATACGAAATACAATGAAAAGATAAGCATGATCAACCTTTGGGTCGGAAAGAAGGTATGACTCAAGCACTTCGAGGATTTCAGATAAATCGCCATCGTGACCAAGGCCGACTAATGAGCCACCCACAGATGTGATGATATGTTATTTCTACCATCACCGATTAAATGAGGTGGATCGCCTCAGAGGCAAGGATCCCGTGGTTTGGACAAGAATCTGGGCCATCAAGATTGGGCCTACGAACACACTTGTTCCTTCTCCCAAAGGTGTTTGAACCAACATCACCTCAAGGTGTTGTGACAGAGCTCATACTGGCTACTGTGAGACTAGTGGTATGGGCCAAGTGCCGAGGACAAGGCCTCACTGCCGAGACTTCCGGCTCCAAGCGGCGGTTTACACCATCACACCACAACCGAAATCTACTGACAATTTCGCATTGCAGTATGTTTCTATTATCTCGCCGCTAAGATGTTTTGACTTGGTGCATCGTGATTCTTTGCGGGCTGCATCTAGTGCGATGTTTCGGGCTTAGAGACGGGAGACCTGTAGGATGAGCCAATATACGGAGTCTCTACCTTAAGGATCAGTGAGGATTGATCAACATGACGGGATTCGTGAGCTAGAGATCCTCAGGATTCCGATCACAGCGGACTCCTGTGCGATGACATATCGGATTTTGATGTCATTCTCGGGCATGGATTGGTCGACTACACAATCGAGTTGTCATCGATTGTGACAGCAGGAGGATTATCGCCTACACACCGCATTTTATCCGTGTGACTTTTCAAGGGGCGGCGATGATGATTTACCAGCTGCACTGCCTATGACTTCTAGATGGAACGGACAACTGGGATGGTTAGCCAAAGTGCCTTACATTAAAGGATGAGAGACGGATTTGACGGGATGACCTGTGAGAAGGCACTCAACAGTTGAAAATGAGGCTTACTTGGCCCATTCCGATAGTCCCTACCGTGGACAAAGTTAAGCACGGTGTATTGTAATGCCTCAGAGACAGACTGGATGTGTCTTGATGCATCCCAGGAGTGGTCAGGGCTTATGTTTCCAACAACAAAGAATCACAGAGTGCACTACCCTACACATGGACTGAGTCAGGGGTCATAGTCTTGCTTCAAGATTTGTGCCAATTATCCGTATGGTGAGCAATTTGAGGTATATCTGTACCACAAGAGTCCAAGTATATTTTCACATAGCGCACTTCAAATACGAGGCAAACGATGGATGGAGTATCTAAGGATTATGACTTCACTTTGCATTACCATCTTAGTAAGCATAAAGGTAGGCCGATGCACATAGCCGGGAAGTCACAAGAGTACTGCTAGTGAAGCTCCCTGTGAGGGTGCATGCTCGAGATCATGACAATGAGCAAGAGGCGGATCGTGCCCAAGGAGCACTAGGAGTTCAGCCATGCCATCCCTATTTGAAGTAGGTGATCGAGTCCCAACGCGCACGAGAGATATTGTCCAAATGTGCGGACCAGCGCCAACCGTGCACGGTGACAAAGGTCAAATATCCACACAGATGGTGGTCTTCTGTGATGTGGGACGGTCAGGGTTCCTCAACCAACCGATCCGAGGAGATCCTTCTGAGTTCCACCGCTTCCTCATTCGCTTATGTATCCGTGTACCGAAGATACCGTGATCTTCGCCGCCGTGATACCTGCCGGAATGAAGTGACATCATTGGGATTTTGTTCACAATGTCTCACACGTAAAGTAAAGCCGAGCACCGTGGCTACCGCAGCTTACCCAATTACAGGTAGCCGAGTGGAAGGAGCATGTCACGACGATGGCGACCACTCTGCCACTACAACGAGGCATGATGTCAGATGGGTTATAAAGTGGACTGCCTTACTAAGTCGCACACTTCTAGCAAAGGCATGACCTTCAAGACTGGAGGAATTCTACCCGCTATATATTCGTGAGTCAGTCTAAATTACATGGAGGTCAATCTCATCGACGTATTTGTGTGATCCCAGATTTATTCAGACACTTTGGAAGAGTTTCCAAAAGGCCATGGGGACAAAGTTGATGATGAGCACAACATTTCATCCTCAGACAGATGGTCAGTCAGAGAGGACCATACAGATTTTAGAGGATAAGTTGCGTGCATGTGTCCTAGATCTTAAGGGTAGCTGGTATGCATACCTTACCCCAAGGAATCTCGCCTACAAACAAATGGGCTAGCGTGCAAGTATACGTATGATGTTCCTATGAGGCTTGCACGGAGGCCATGTTTCACCTCGATTTGTCGGGCCAGAGATGGAAGAGCCGCCCATCACTAGTCAGTCCCGGGGATTCGATTAGAGACACCTCCGAGAAGGTGGATTTGATTCGTGCCGCCTCTACTCGCCGTATGCATAAGAGCTATGACGACAGACGACGCCGACCTCTGCAGTTCGAGGCAGATCACGTCTTCTTAAAGGTGATACTCTAAGACAGGCGGCAGTTGGGATTCAAGAAACGAGGAAAGCTAGCGCCAAGGTACATCGGGCCCTTCAAGATACTGCAGGGTGGACACGCTGCATACTCCAGCTGGGCGCTACCACCGAGTTTATCAAAGCGCCCATGAGTTTGCTCCATATCTCCATGCCCTAAGTATACTCTAGATCCAAAATTTCACGAGTGGATCGGGAGGGATTATCGTTGATACAAATGGGACCTTCAAGGAGTGGACCAAATACAGATCTGGTGCAAATGATCAAGTTTGCGACGCAAGACCATGTGGCTAGTAAAAGTGTTGTGACAACACCGAGGAGTGGAAGAGGCAACTTAGGAACGCGAGGACACGATGCGAGTCACCTATCCTTTCCTATTTGAGGAGATGAAGGTGCGTTGTCTAATATTAGAAGTCTAATATTGGAACTAGAATGACTATTGCATATGCATGTGCTTGTGTGTGCTAGTATGTATGAATTTCGGGGACGAAATTCTATTAAGGGGGGAACAATGTAAAACCCGGGAAAATTAGAAATTTTCAAAAAAATAGCTAAATGATAATAATAATAATAAATTGTCATAATGGTTCAGGGAAGCCTAGAAAATTCTCTAGATCTGCATGACGGTAAACGAATCGGCGCATTAAATTCATCTCATAAATCTAGTGACCTTAAAGTTTCGTTGAATTCGAGACAATGGAATATTTTACGATTTAGCGATATGTCGCCATGGCAGACGTAGATTTTTACGAAAATCTCGGAAGTCAGGAAATGGCTTGAGCATAGTTCATGGACGAAAATGTCGCGATATATCGTCGATATTTCAAGTGTCGAGCCTTCCCGACACGATATCAACAAACGATAATCGATCAAGGGAATAATCAGAAAATATCGGTCAATATCAAAGATATATCGCCGATATATCATTATGCATCCGACATACTCCGAATCAAAATTCCAGAAAGTTGCAAATATGCAAAAATGCAAAAACCAAAAAATTTACTGTATCATATATCAATTCGATATTGACGATATATCATTACTGATTTTTTGAGAAATTTTTCAAAAAAAAAAAACAATATTTAAGGTGTGTCTCTCGTTAATAAAGCAAATAAATATTATATGAAGATATGTGAGAGAGAAAATGAAAAGTATTTTCTTAATAATTAATATCATTTACTGTATGCTTTCCTTAATAATTACTATCATTAATTATTTGTAGAAAATAGAAGAAGATCAAGAAACGGTTGGAATTCTTATGTCTTCCTTAATAATTGTTATAATTAATTATTATTAAAATCGAGAAACTAAGATGTAAGAAGAGAGAAATGAAAGGTCTTTCATTTCATATACTCAAACTAATTTTGATATATAAATTGAATACATATTTAAATTTTGAATAATTTATAAATACCGATATATCTCCGATATATCCATAAAATCCAAGTACCGATATATCCGTAAAAACCGATATTTTTATCCTTGGCTAAGTTTATTTAAAATAAATTGAACTGAAAATAAATAAATTGCTTTATTTAAACTGACTCGAATGAGAGATGGACACATTTAAAATTAAAAAATAAAATAAATAAAAATGTTAAAAAGTCAAGCGAAAGGAAAAAGAGAAAACAGACAAAGAGGGTGAGAAGACAGGAGAGAGAGAGAGAGAAATGGGAAAGTGAGTTTTTCTTTCTCTCTAAAATCTACTGAATCGGATCCGTAGGTTTTCATGTGAGCAAAGAAAAGTCACCCAAGCATCGAGCTACGCTGGGTACTAAAATCTCGTGAATACAACTCCACAAGGTGAATTTTCCTACTCTGAAGATTTAGTTTCCAACCCCCACCTCCCTTCCAGTCAATCTAGTCATAGGTGCCGCTACCGAGAGAAATCCCTTACAAACCTCCAGACACCCCCGCCAATCCCAAGAAACTGTGATTCAAGACCTGACTTCCGCCTCCCAACCTCATAACAACCTCCACCTTCTCTGTGGTCTACTCGACATGACTAAATCACACGACGTGTCCCAAGAATTCACTTCTAGTAGTTTCAAAACCTCGCACTACTAAATCCCGCATACAACCTGATGGTCCCCGAGTGCCTCAGAGAACAATCCAAATGGGATCCTCATGCTCCTCCTCGACCTGGAGCATCAAGATGTCACACAAAGACCATAAAAAACTAATCCAAATAGGACTGGAATACCCTATTCATGAGATCCATGAATGCCACTGGCGCATTCGTCAACCCGAAAGGCATCACTGTGAACTCGAAATGCCCATACCGCGTCCTAAACGTTGTCTTGTGTGGATATCGGGCCTAACTCTCAACTCCGACTTACACCTACAAGGCCTATCTTCGGGAGTAGACTCACTTTTCACCGATCAAACAACTCATCAATCCCCAGAAGGATACCGATTCTTGATCGTGAACCTCTATTCCAATCGTCTTAATCAATGCACCTACCGGCTGGTCTTGTCTTTCTTCTTCAAACAAAACCGTAGCCGCCCCACAAGGCCATCACTTAATAGCCCTGATCCAACAATTCCTACAATTGGACCTTAAGTTCCTGCAGCTCAACCAGTGCCATCCTATGAGGAGCCATAGAAACGCTACATACTGTGGTACCCAATGAAAAGTCCACATCCCCGTGCGAAGGTAATCCCTGCACCATCCGGAAAGACATTCCTCATACTACAAACCACCCTGTCGGGATTGCCAAGGACTGGAGAAGTTTAAATTTGTACCCCAAATTTTTTTGAAATATGTGAAATTTAGGAATATTCGGACGGCTTTTCTGAATTCAAAGCAGACTTCAGATCTGCTATATTTGGTTGAATTCGATTGTTTTCAACACCCAATAGGATTTCCCGGGAACTGCTTTACAATCAGACTGGAAGTTTAAGGTTTGGTTTTAATCTCTGGATCGATGGCCTCGAAGCCAGGTGTGTTTGTATCACAAGTAATTGGATGATTTAACTGTGAGTGCCACTCAAAAGTGTGCCCGTTTTATATGGGTCCAAGATTTTCAGGCTTATTTGTGTGTTATTGTTTGAAAATAAATAGCATGATGTCAAAATCATTTAATATAATTTCATGATCGATCAACATGGAAAATTGTGATAAATGGAAATATATGATAAAATATAATTTATCCGATTTATAAATGTTACATGTATCTCTTTTATTGTTCATGCGGCATGACATGTACGAAATAACATGATTTATTTGAGTATGCACAACACATCGCCGTCACAGCATAAGATCGCTTATTCACCATTCCAGCGTAACGCGTAAGAGCTCAAATGGGACAACATTCAAAATCCAGATCACCACGATAAAAATAATAATAATAAATTCTCAGGTTTTGGTAGTTACTAAGACGTGTATTCCCCATGGTGAAAGACTAAATTTTATTCTTGGTCGACATATGTATCCAAAGACGGGAACCGCGACGAGACTCGAAAATCTCAAGAACCCAAATAAATACAAGTGATTGATAAATTAAAATCGAGGGTCAGTCTAATGGTTTAAGTCATCAAGAAACACCAATGACGTTTTTCAAGACACTATGCAAAGGAGGAGTCGGCCTGACCACTCGTCATGTACGAGAGCCCATCTCGCATGACACGTAACATTCCATATAGGATCAAATATTTATATGGAATATGGTTTGATATTTTATGTATGTATTTCATGTACATTTAAGCTGGAGTAGCCAATGTAAGAATTTTTCACTGGCATTGTTCGCTCTGTCAGGGGACCCTTTCAGTACAGGGGTAGACAGAGAGATCGGCGCCCGACTCGAGGTCAGTGATTGTGAAGAAGGCCGACATGTGGTTTTGACAATACTTTTACAAAGTATTTTATGTAAAAAGAATTGTAATTAAATTCCTGACTATCAGATAATTAGCCTGCATGTAAATATGGTAAGAGGTCGGATCTAACTCCCCAGGACTATAATTTAAGCCGCTTTATCTTTTCATATTTACTTCTGAAATGGAAATGTACGGATCCCGTGAAAGGATATATATCGATATAATGTATAACTAATGTGATCAATACTACTCGCTGCACTGGATGGGTTATGATTATATTTTTACATGCATTGATGGTCAGAGAGTTCTCAACAAAGGAGACTTTGTCGAATTTTTTTTTAAATATGGATCCCGATAAATGGGACACAATTGCTAGGAGTATCAAGTCACCCAAAATCCATAAGAATTTCCACGTCACACTGGTTGTCAACGGACCTCGGATTTGTGGCGCCATGCTCTAGGTTTTCTAGCAAAAGAACATTGGAATGAAAACTTGAGACACCAATGAGGAGGGAATTTAACTCTTCCTAGATGTCAATCATCCACGTATTAAAACAACACACCTATCTCAAGTCTGACATAAGAATAGATTGAAAATGATGGCTGAAAAGCAAGTAAAGAATCCCATAAAGACTACAGAGAACTTCACATAAGCAACACTAACCATTCTCCAACCAAATCATTAAATCTGAAAATTTATAAGGGAACCAGGAGATGCTAACCATATTATATAAGCTATGCCACAATCCATAGAGAGAAGATAGTAAAGGAAAATATAATTGATTCTCTTTCCATTGTGTAAGCAAAGTATGAAAGCTAAGAGTCAAAGGCTTTACAAGTTCACCTCATTATGAGTCACCAGCCAGACAAGAGCTTGAACTTTATGCGGAGCTTTAGAGTTCCAAATCAAATTACAAGGTTATAGTATGTATCATACATTACATATAGGATTGTAACTAATTAGGAAGCTTGACCTTGTAAGGTTGTAACCAATTAGGAAGGATAGATTGACTTATCCATTGTATAGACTAACCCTCCTATACATAAACACGTGATAAATCAATGAAAAACATAAGGAATTCATTTTTCCAATTCTTCCCTTCTTTCTTTTTTTCTTCATGGTATCACAAATTAAGGCCTGGATTTGGGAAGAATTTCAAATGGGCCTTTGGGACTGCTTCGTGAGTGCACAAGAGGCACACCGTTGGCACAGGGAGGAGCGTCGGCCACCAACGAGCCTCACCACCAAGTACTTGCACTGATATACAAATTATGCTCTATTTCACACACGCCACACATGGAGGTGCATGGGTCGTGCGTAGGGGCGCATGGGCCATGTGTGGGGGCAGGTGGAGGTGCATGGGCCGCACGTGGGTGCGCTTGGGGGCACGTGACACCTTCGGCCAACCTCTAGCGACCACCGTGGGGTGCGTCTCCCTCCTAGGAATCAATTGATGTGGTTCGTGATGCCATACTCCAACTGTTTTGGGGGTTTCTAAGGATTTTTGTTTTGGGATCTAGAGTTTTTCAGGCGATTTATGGGTTCTTGATTTCTGGAGGTACTCTTTGTCTCTGAGTTCTTTCCCTAGCTTCCTCATGAGTAGTTCGAAGGTAAGAAGCATGTTTCAGCAAGTGGTCTCGATGATGTCCAAAATCATGGAGGAAAAACAACTGGTCCTAATTATTTAGATTGGAGAAACGATCTCTGGATCTTACTTAAAGAGCAATGTATGACTTTAGTCTTCTCACTGTGGGATACTCATCGATGATTCGAAAGAGTAAAGAATGGAGAAGGATGCTCATCATTTCCTTACAAATTGCACTCCATCAACAAGAAGGTACTGGTCTCATTAATCACCGTGGAGTTTGTTATGAGCCTATGTATTATCTGAGTTCGTCGCGGTTTCCTGGAAAGGGGAATATTTCTCGTATATATGATGTATGTAAAGCCTTTTATCGATTAGAGAAACCGGATCGGTCTCACACGAAATTTTTTATGGACTATAAAAAGACATATGAGGAGCTTAATATGTTATTGCATATCTCAAAGTTCAGCACGCTCAACGGGAACAGATGGCAATGATGGGATTCCTAGCCGCCCTTCCTTTTGAGTATCATTCAACAAAGGCTCAGATTCTGTCAAGCCCTAAGTGATATCATCCTTCTAAGATACCTTTAGCAGGATACTCCACACAGAGATCTTCTCACCAACTCTTCCATCTATCCAGATGAGTAAAGGCCTCGGCTGGCTCCAAATATCAGAGTCAAGGGAAGAAATAAATACGTAAATAGCGGTCCAGAGAGGGCTGTTTTAATGAGTTGTTTGTTATTATTGCCATAAGCCTGGACATGTGATACGAGACTGTAAGAAGCTGCAAAACCTGAATCAAAGATATTCGTCTACTCATATAGACTCCACTAATGAGGCATCAAATCAGTCAATTAAGTTCTCAGCAGAAGAATTAGACAGGTTCCACTTATATCAAGAATCATTGAAATCTCCATCTACCTGACTACTACTATTGCCGAGTCAGTTACCTCGAATACATGCCTTGTGATCTTTTCGCCCCACGGGTCATTGATTCTTGAGCCACAGATCACATAACAGATAATTCTAGCCTATTTTCTACCTTTCAGTCACAACCTTCAACTTCCACTGTTACTTTGGCAGATGGATCACAGTCATGTGTTCTTAGGTCAGGCACAATCTTTCCCACTCCATCTATTCCTCTATCATCCGTTTTGGGTTTACCAAATTTCTCTTTTAATTTGATGTTTGTGAGCAAACTAAGTAGAACACTTAAGTGTTGTGTCTCATTCTTTCCTGATTTTTGTCTCTTTCTAGGATCTTATGACGAAGAAGATTATTCGTAGAGGATGTGAGTCTAGGGGTCTCTACATTCTTGATCCTACGGTACCAAGACCTGCCGCTTGTTCTGGAGTTACTACACTATTTGAGACTCATCATAATCAGTCATCCTCCCTTCCCTCGTTAAAGAAATCAGGTCTCCTGGCCTTTCAAGCTCTGTCATTAGATTGTGAGTCTTGTCAATTTTTCAAGCATTATCATCTTGGGCTTCTACCCCAGAAATTAAACGAGCTAAGATCTATCTGAAAGTTAGTCCATCTCGCATGTGTGGGATCCATGTCAAGTTGTCTCCAACTGGGTTTTGATACTTTGTTACTTTTGTCGATGACTATTCGCAAACAACTTGGTTACATTTAATGAAAAATAGTTTTGAGTTATTTTCTCACTTTCGTGCCTTTTGTGTTGAGATTCACACTCAATTTCATGTTTCTATTCAAAGTTTGAGAAGTGATAATGCTAAAGACTATCTTTCAAAACAATTTCAGTCATTCATGCTTCAAAATGGCATCCTTCACACTGCCTCGTGCTGGATACCTTCGTAATGGAGTCATTAAAAGAAAAAATAGACACCTCCTTGAAACTGCTAGAACTCTATTGTTTCAAATGCACGTGCCTAAGCATTTTTTAGGCCGATGTAGTTTCCACAGCTTGCTTCTTGATTAATCGAATGCCTTCCTCAATCTTGAATTGGGACACTCCGTTTCAAACCCCTTTTTCGAATAAATCTTTGTTTCTCATTGCTAAAGGCATGATATTCATATTAAACACAAATCCTACAAGCTTGAAGATTTAAGAGAGCTGTCAGCTTTAACATAGTCTCGATCCACCCCGGGCTCTTGGAAAAAGCAAGGTCCTAGGTTCGATTTCACCTCTCCCGCAATCTATTCCCATTTGTTGATTTGAAAGACCATGAAAGACTCTATTTAGTTGTTTGACTCTCCACGTGCGGGTATAGGGTTGCACATGAGGGAGGGTGTTAAAAGCATGATATTCATATTAAACCCAAATCTTACAAGCTTCGAGCCAGTGAGATTGGTCAAGCACCCATCAGCCTCGTATATTCAAGTACTGATTTGTTAGTGATGTTCATTCCACACTGAATCTAAACTCAACTTAAGTCATTGAAATGTATCTTTCTCAAGCATTCTCAAAGTTCAAAAGGGGTATAGATGTTATCGGCCCTAGTCTTCGTATATACTGCTTACCGATGTCACATTTCTTAAGAATTCACCTTTTCTCAATCTTCGATCCACTCTGAGTAGGGGGAGGATGACGATTTGCTCATTTATGCTATTGCCTCACCAAGTCCTACTTCTATTCATGCTCTGATAAAGCCTTCTATCACTTAGGTCTACACTCGACACTAAAACCCCCATGTCTCATGTCTTACACCTGCTGCTTTGACATCAGATTTCGTCCCCAATGATGATCTTCCTATTGCTCTTCATAAAGGTAAACGTCAATGTGTTCACTAATTTCTCATGCTCTTATAACCACTGTCAGTCACATTTATGTTCTTTGCCACATCCTCGACTCTATCTCGTTGCCTAACAATGTTCTTAAAGCCCTATCTCACCCCCTCGTCATGAAGTGGACAAGCCGATGGATGTTTTGAAATGACAATGGTACTAGACTCATACCACACTGGAAGAAAGTCATCGAATGCCATTGAGTTTTTTGCAATGAAGGTTAATCCCAATGGCTCAGTTGCTAGGTTGAAAGCACGCCTTGTTGCTAAAGGGTATGCCTAGACCTATGGGGTGGACTATTCTAATACCTTCTCCCAGATTGCCAAGATGACTTATGTTCGGCTATTTATATCTCTGACAGCCACTCATGGCTAGGATCTCCACCAACTTGATATTAAGAACTTTTTGTACGGGGATCTTCTGTAGAAGGCAAGATATATGGGATAACCTCCACATTATTGCTCATGAGATAGTAGAGTTTGTCGCCTCCGCAAATCATTATATGGCTTGAAATAGAGTCCATGTGCATGGTTTGGCAAATTCAGTCAAGTAATTAAGAAGTTTGGCATGCAGAAGAGAAAATCTAATCACTCTATCTTTTATAGAAATTCTAAAACAAGTATCATCTTGTTAGTTGTGTATATAGATGATATTGTCATTACTAGAAGTGATGCGGTAGGTATATCATCACTTAAGTCCTTTCTTCATGGCCAATTCCACACAAAGAACTTAGGGATGCTAAAATATTTCTTAGGCGTTGAAGTTATGAGGAGAAAACATAGAATCTTCTTATCTCAAATGAAATATGTGCTGGATCTATTGTCTAAAACAAGAAAATTAGGGGCAAAGCCATGTAGTTCCCTTATGGCACAAAGCCTACATCTTACTAGAGAAGGAGAATTGTTTGAGGACCCTGAGAGATATAGAAGACTAGTTGGGAAGCTGAACTACCTTACAGTAACACGACCTAATATTGCACACTCTATCAATGTTGTAAGCCAATACATGTCCTCTCCAAGTATACTATAAATAGGTCCGAGCATACCCTTTAGCAACAAGGTGTGCTTTCAACCTAGCAACTAAGTCATTGGGATTAACCTTCACTACAAAAACTCAATGGCATCTAATAGTTCCCAGCAAATAATTGTACCAAGTCCCAAGTACCATTGTCATTCTAAGAATCCATCTCCTCTATCATAGCATTATGCTAACCAGGGTGAGATAAGGTTTCAAGAACATTGTTAGGCAAAGAGATATAGTCCAAAGATGCAATAAAAGAACATGAATGTGATGACAAATGGTTATAAGAGTAAAAGGAGGAAATTAGATTAACACATCACGCTACCTTACAAAGAGCAAATGTAGAAAAGATCATCACTGGATCGGATTTGATGGCCTCAAGTAGTTAGAAGAGGACTCGAGGTCAGGATTTGGCGCTAAGTGTGTACCTAAGTGATAGGAGGCTTTACCGAAAGGTAAAACAAAGAGCGGTGACTTGGTGAGGCAATAGTATAAACAAGCAAGCCGCCATCCTCCCCGACTAAATTGCATCGGAGATCGAGAAAATGCGCATTCTCAAGAAATGTGACATCAATGTAAAACTGGGCACATGAGAATACCAGGAACAATAACATCTATACCCCTTTTGAACCCGAGAGTAACCAAGAAAGATACATTTCAATGACTTAGGATCGATATTAAACACATGCGGACAAACATCACGAACAAAACAAGTACACCCAAATATCCAAGGCTCAATGGGAACAAAGATTTATTTGGGAAAAGGGTTTGAAACGGAGTGTACTAATCTTGGCACTATTGGGCGAAGGCATCCAATTAATTACAGCTGTCAGTGAAACAGCATTGGCCAAAAAATGTTTGGGCATGTGATTTGAAACAATAGAGCTCTAACAGTTTCAAGGAAGTATATTTTTTCTTTCAGCAACTACATTCTGAGAAGGTGTATCAACACAAGACGTCTAATGAAGGATGCCATTTTGAAGCATGAATTACTGTAATTGTTTTGAAAGATATTTTTTAGTTTTATCACTTCTCAGACTTTGAACATAAAACATGAACAGCGCTAATCCCACACAAAGGCACGGAAATAAGAGAATAATTCAGAACCGTTTTTCATTAAATATAACCAAGTTGTTCAAGAATAATCATCGACAAAAGTAACAAAGTATCGAAAGCTAGTTAGGGACACAACTGGACATGGACCCCACACATTTGAATGGACTAACTAAAATGGAGCACTAGCTCGTTTATTGACTCTAGGACTAGAACTAAGACGATGATGCTTTGCAAATTGACAAGACTCACAATCTAATGACGACAAACTCGAAAACTAGCGACACAATTTCTTCAACAAGGGAAGAGAGGGATGACCCAATCGGCAATGAGTCTCAAATGATGTTGTAACTTCAGAACAAGCAACAAGTCTTAGTACTGCAGGATCAAGAATGTCGAGACCCCTAGACACATCATCTACTAATAATATGCTTCGTCATAAGATCTTGAAAGAGACAAAAATCAAGAAAGAATGAGACACAACACTTAAGTGCTCGAGTTAGTTTGCTCATAGACATCAAATTAAAAGAGAACTTTGGTAAACTAAAGACGGATGACAGAGGAATAGATGGAGTAGGAAAGATTGTGCCTGACCCAAGAAAACATGATTGTGATCCATCTGCCAAAGTGACAAAGGAAATTGAAGGTTGTGACTAAAAGGTAGAAAATAAACTAGAATTACCTTTCATGTGATCTGTGGTTGCAAAATCAATGACCCATTCGGACGACGAAAAAGAGACAAGGCATGCTTTCGGGTTACCTAACTCAACAATACACTGTGAGTAGATGAAACTTCCAATGACCTCGACACATGTGGAACCTTAGCTAATTCTTCTGTTGTGAACTGAACTGACTTATCTGATGCCTCATTAGTGGAGGCAATATGAGTAGACGGAAATCTCTGATTTTGGTTCTGCAACTTACAATCTCGTGACACATGTTTAGCTTACTAGCACAACAAACAACTCCCAGAGTTTCGCCTCTAATGTTACCTGCTAGACCACTATTTCAATATTGTTGCTTCCCTGACTCACCAATGTTCCAACCAACAAGAGCACTGCCCATCGGGGTAGAAGGAAGAGCAGGTGAGGAGATTTCTATGCAGAGTATCTTGCTAAAGTTATCTTGGAAGGATGATATCTTAGGGCTTGACAGAATCCAAGCCTTAGCGGAATCATACTCAGAAGGAAGGGCGAGGCTAAGAATCCCATCACTACAATCTGTTCCTAATGAGCTTGCTGAACTTTAACATCTAGAGTAAAGGCAATAGCATATTAAGCTCCGCATATGTCTTTCTATAGTCCATAAAAAAATTTGTGAGAGACCGATCCTGTTTCTCTTATCGATAAAAGGCTTTACACAAATCAAATATACAAGAAATATCTCTCTTTCCAAAATACACAAACTCCAAATAATCTATTAACTCATTAACAAACTCATTGTGATTAATGAAACCAAGCACCTTACTGTCAATGGAATTACGAATTTGTAGGAAAAGACGAGCATCCTCCTTCATCCACTGCTCTTTCGAATCATCAATTGAAGAATCCTTAGTGAGATGACTAGTCCTATGAATTGTTTGGCTAAGTAGATCCGAATCAAGCTTAATTAATCCAAATAATTAGGACTCAATTAATTTGTGCTCAGATTTCTGACATCATCGACCACTTCAAGTGTCGAATGTGCTTCTTATCTTCTGAACTACTTATTAAGAAGCCAAGGAAAGGAGATGGGGGCCAAAGAAACCTTTAGAAGTCAAAAACACAAAGAATCACGCAAGAACCCTAGGACAAAAGAGCTGTCGGACACACAAAGCACCAAAAGTGGCAGATCCAAGTACCAAATAGGAAACTGTGTGGATAGGGAAGACCCATCGGCAACAAGGAATTTCCGATGGACGAGGCGATTCTTCGGAGGGAAGCCCCATGTGCCCCTCATGCCACGCTCCAAAGACGTGGGAAATAGGCGTAAATTGAGATCGGTGTGTGTGGCTCACGAGCTAGGGTTCAACCACCGGACTTGGTGGCAGGGCTCATCCGGCGACCGTCGCTCCTCCCTGTGCCGACGATGTCACTCCACACACCCTCTAAATGGGTGTTTCAAAAGAACACCCCTCTTGTGCACTCCGAAAAATAGCCTGAAAGTTGCCTGAAATTCTTCCCAATTCAAGTCCTAGGCTTTGATACCATGTAGAAACAAGAAGGGAAGAATTTAAGGAATTAATTCCTTATTTTACACTCATCTTAACATGTATAAATACAAGAGCTAGATATATAAAATTGGAAGGTAACCCACATTCTAATTAGCTGCATTATTAATAAACTCATAAGTGTTATATATTTATGCTCTATAACAAAATCCATATGAAACCATATTCTTCAATCATAAAACATTTATAGAGAAATAAAATGACAAGGATTCATTTCAAATGCACCTCAAAACACCACAAAGTGATTCATTTCCACTGGATGTAAGCACATTAGTCCAACACAGGGGGGAAAAATAACTAATATTTAAGCAAAGCAGTCACATATATAGATAGCATAATAAAAACATAAGACCAAAAACGCCTGCATTTAATTTTGTAAAAGAAAACATGTAAACATACATCAAGTACATAATGACAGACCTTAACCCAGAGCACTGAACAATCAAAGTTTGTTAGGAACCATTTATGTGCATTCATGTTAAATGAGTCAGCTTCCTCAACACCATCGATGTAATGGCGGTACTCAGGGCATACACAAGCACTTCCAGCATATGCAGCATCCACATGAAACCATATTCCATTACTCTGTCAAGAGGTCAAGAGGTTATGCATAATAATATCTATTAAATAATCTAATTTTTCATGATGCAATGGTACATATCATAAAGATGATCTTTTGAATAGCGTAAAAATTAATGATATAAGGAACTGTAGTTTAGATGACAATAAACTAAAACTTCAAACTATAGACTAAGGTGATGGCTTAAAGATCAAATCTTGATGAGATCTTGGGAAGAACCAATATTAACTAGTTTCAAAGAAATTTCTTTCAGAGTATACTCGAGTTTCAGATCTCCGAAATTGCCAAATGTTTATTTATCTTGAGAATGCTTGAATCACTTTAATATGGCCTTTGGGATTTTACTAATTCCATATTAGTAAACTAGATATAGCACAAATACTAATAGATGGAAATTTTGTTATTCATGGGATGAAATTGTGGGTTTTCTGGCCTAAGCAATGTCAAAATTTTAAGATAGAAGGAAAATGGCGAAATATGCTAGGGAGAACCTTCAAACCTTCGACACTCATTCTCATGGAGCAGTTGGGATTACCTTTTTGCATTATTGATTTGGATGGAAGAACAATTTATCATCCATAACTCATTGTATCATTGTACTTTTCTGTCATAAGGATCTTTCAACTTCTTTGCATACGCTTTGTGTGTGGCTAATACTTTACTTCTTTTTTTTTTCATCCAAAAGTGAGCAATAAAAGAGAATGCAAGAACTTAGAATAATGGTACTCTTCGCCTATTCCCTTACCACAAGCTCCCATGGGGAAATGATAAGAAAACTTCCGTGGGAGCGCTGTAGCTTCGTGGCATTGTACCATCCACTAATCAAAGAATATTCCTCTAGATATTCTCGTTTATCTCCTACCTTTTGTGTACATTATCCTCCTTCCTTTTAAATTTTATTTTGTTTCATTTTTGTTCCATTATTTTGTATATATATATAGGTGTCTCTATACTATGTAATTCACTCATTCAATAAAGAAAAGTATTCTTTTCTTCTTTCCTTTCACATGGTATCAAAGCCATGGAAGGTTCAAGTAAAGATTTTGTCATGTTTTCTCTTCCGGCAACTCATCTAGTGGTCGTGTCTCCCTCCGACCACCCCAACTTCGTCATGAGAAGCTCCGGAACCCTCTGCCTTCGTCGAAACCACCTACCTGTTGGAAAAATTTTCCGGCAGATGCTTCAACTCCTGGCGAATCCCACCATCAAATGCCATGACTCGATCTACTAGTCAAAAGAAAACTCCCATCAACCAAGCAATGACACACCTCCACACGCCGTTTTCATCTTTGGCACTTTTCCACACACTAGTCAGGTGGGCGCATGGTACACTTTTCAGCGACGTGCTCTCCACCGTTAGACTTCGCCACCTCCAACGAGCACTTCTAGACCCCTTGTTCTTCCATTTGAAACCTGTAGATGTGTGTTTTGCCCATTTTTTTGTCTTCGATGCACTTCAAAACCCTAGTTTTCTACCCGCAACCCTTCCGCTTGATTTTCTCGGAGGATCTACAAGATCTCTGTGCTCTCGAGTCGTCTGCTCCGAAGGGTGTGTTCTTCCAGCTGCATCTCTTAGAACCTGCGATTCTTTTTCTCGGCTTCACGGCCGACAAAGGACCGTGTTTTTCGCTTTTGTCTAAAACTCCAATGACCACTGTGAATAAACTCAAACCTAGCTTGTCCACACCTCCAGGAGTTATTCTTACACCCCATAAGTATAAGGAGCACCTCCGCTCACTGCATCCAAATCGCGATCCATTTCGTCTTATCATTCAGACCCTTAATGCCTCTTCCTTTGCCTTCATTCATTCGGGACTCGGATTCTTGATTCTCGAGCCTCGATCATCTTCTCTCGTAATAAGGATTTTTTTCCCTTTACTATTGCATCACCTTTACCCATAATTACTTTAGCTACTCTATCTCAAACCATGGCTAAAGGAACTCAGCTCAAGATGTCCTCTTCCTTCTCGTAATTTTTACTTCTTTCCCTTTTATGTTCCTCGATTCTTCTTTTAATTTGTTTTCATCAATAAGTTGATTCGTGACCTTAACGTTTGATTACCTTTTTCGATAATTCTTCACATTGCAAGACCAAGCACGAGGAGGATGATTGCATAGACATGAGTTTCAGGCCTCTTTCATCTTTAGCTCGCTTCATCTTCCACGCACTTCCATGGATAATTCTCCTTATTTCATAATGTTTCGGGTCATCTAAATATTTTCAAGTTTCAGATAATGGTTCCTCGTTTTTCTATTTTGTCATCAATTAAGTGTGAGTCATGTCAGCATGGGAAACATACTCGTGTCCCATTCCCTGTCGCCTGTATCAATCCGACAAAGTTTCTTCGAGCTTGTCCATACTAATGCCTGAGTCCTTCCCTAAAGAGTCTACCTTGGGGTTCCAATACTTTGTTACTTTTATAGATGATTATTCTCATTGTACTTGGCTATTTTTAATGAAAACTCGAGCTAAGTTATTCTCTATTTTCCAAAAGTTCCATGTTGAAGTTCAAACTCAATTTAATACTTCAATTTGTATCCTACGAAGTGATAATGCCAAGGAATATCTTTCTGGACCATTCTTTTGTCCTCACGGATTCTTCATCACCCTTTTACGCCATACCTCAACGTAACGGAGTGGCCTGAGCGTTAAGAACCATCATTTGGTTGAAACCTCTCGCACTCTCCTACTCCATCATATGTTCAACGCTGGGGATGCTACCTTAGCCACTTGTTATTTGATCAATCGTATGCCTTCATCAAATACCTTACATGATAAAATCCTCAACCCATTCTTCTTTTTCCAAACCAACCTCTCTTCTACCTTTCCCCTCGTACTTATTTTTCTGTAGTTTCTGTTTCATTCCATATTCTTACTCCCGACAAGACAAGCTCACAAACCAAATCCATAAAATGTGTCTTCCCCGCTTATTCCCAAATTTTCAAAGACGCACGTTGGTACTCTCCTGATACACATCGATACTTTGTCTCTGCCAATATCACATTTTTTGAAAACTCTTCTATGTTCCCTATCACCCACCTTCCTAATTCTGATGTCATATCTCTATCCCTTTCTTTATCCCATCCCTGACATCACTTCAGACTCTAGTTACTCCACCTTGACCATTGTAGGTTTATATTCGTCGCCCGTGTATTGACATCGGGCCTCCTGCTGACTCATCTCCTATGGTGCCCTCCTCCACGACGCCGGTCTTGCCATCTCCAGCTGATCTTCCCATTGTCATTCAGAAAGGTACTCATTCCTCTCGTAACCCCTATCTTATTTATAATTTCCTGACTTATCATCGTTTATCTTCCCCATACTCTACCTTTGTTTCCACCTTGTCTTTTGTTTTTGTTCCATGAAGCTTGATCCCATCTGGAGGCTATAATTGAGGAAATGGCTGCTCTACATTCTAGTGGCACTTAGGACCTAGTTACCTTAGCTACTGGATGTCGTTGGGTGTATACAGTGAAGATTGGCCCCGATGGTCAGGTGGATCATCTTAAGGCTCAAGCGAAGGCAAAGGGTACACTGCAGCTATGGTTTTACTACTATGATACCTTTCCCTGTCGAGATTGCCTCTTTCGTCTTCTCCTATCTATGGCTGCTATTCAATCTTAGCCTTTGTATCACTGACATCAAAATGCCTTTCTTACGGTGACTCCGCGTGATGAGGTCTATATGGAGCAACCACACTGGCTCATTACCAAGGAGTCCGATTTATATGTAGGCTAAGCCGCCATTATATGACCTCGCAATCCTCGAGCTTCGGTTTGTCTTGTTTAGTTCCATGGTTCAAAGAGTTTGGTATGACTAAAGTACAACATATCACCTACTTTCTATCATCATACGAGTTCAGTAAGGCGCATTTATTCGATCGCTATGTGGATGACATTGTTATCATGAGCAATGATCAGTATGGCATTCAGAGGCTAAAACAACATCTCTTCAAATTAATTTCAGACCAAGGATTCGGGGAAACTCAAGTATTTTACGGGATTGAGATAACCTGTTCTAAATTCGTGCACTATAAATCGTGAGAAAGTATGCCTTGGAAATATTAGAAGAGACAAGTATTCTAGATTGCAAACCTGTAGACACTCTTATGAATCCGAATGTCAAGCTCGTATCAGGATAGGGGGAGCCTCTATGCGATCCAAGGAGATATCGATTTAATTGCGGGAAAAAATCAACTATCTCACCATCACCCGACCAAACATTTCCCTTCCTGAGTGTTGTTAGCCGTGGTTCAAAATTACCATGTGATAGCTACCGGGATGTCATGGATTTGTATCCTCCATTATATTAAGGAACACTAAGCCAAGGGTAAAGTATATGAAAACATAGGTCACACCCAGATTGTCAGATATTGTGATGCAGACTGACAAGTTCACTCAGATGACGCTCCAAATTTCTAGGTATATCGCAGATGGTCAGGAAACCCAGTATCCTAGAAGAGCAAGAAATAAGATGTTCTAGCCGCATCAAGTGTCAAGCTTCCATACTGCCATGGCTTAGCGACAATGTGAGCTCATATGGCTGCACATCTTCTTCAGAACTAAGATTTGGAAAGATGAACAAATGAAGCTAATATTTGATAATCAAGTCAAGCCTCCACACGCATCCAACCCAGTCTTCATGAGAGGACCAAGCACATTGAAGTGGATTGTCACTTCATCAGAGAGAAGATCACATCAAGATGCATGACTACTAATTTTGTCAACTTAAATGACCAACTAGCAAATGCGTTCACCAGATCTCTCAAAGGTCCTAGAATTAAGTACATTTGTAACAAATCCGCAAGATTCGACCTATACGCTTCCAACTGGCGTGGTGCCACAGAATCATGTAACATTATCTAGATATTCTTTGGTTTATCTCCTACCTTTTGTGTACATTATCCTCCTTCCTTTTACACTTTATTTTGTTTCCTTTTTGTTCCATTATTTTGTATATATATATAGGTGTCTCTATACTATGTAATTCACTCATTCAATAAAGTAAAGTTTTCTTTTCTTCTATCCTTTCACAATTACAAATCTAATAAGGGTTGAGATAGAAAGAAGTTCCTTTCATGATGAAGACAGGATCCTTAATATCAGACATTGCAATAATGTATATTTTAAGGGTCTAAATCCATATACTAGTTGTTAATGGTTAGGGAATGATTAGTGGTGTAATTATCATTCATTAAGAGACAAAATTTCCAGTTTATTTTTGATCTTTGCTTATCTAATTACTAGTTCTTCTGCAGGATTATTCACTTTATGTCCATAGAATTATTTTCCCATGACTTATCTGAGGTGATATTTTTATAGTTGACAGAATGTTTTATATTCTAAATCTTGAGAGGTAGATAGAATATGTCTTTGAGAATCTTTAGAGATGTAGAAAGCATGGAGAATACCAAGTGTAGCGTTTCTAAATAACTAGGTCTTTTATTCACCAGTCTTTGAGAGGTGTTTATATAAGAATAAGGGGATCACCTACACCTAATGATTATTCATTTTGGCCCTTGGTTGGTTTTGGTTGCTTTGCTGTTTCTAAAGCCAGCAACTCACCTTCAAATTTTCTTTTTCCTTTTTTTTTAAAAAAAAAAAAGATTGTATCTTATAAAAATAAAGACAGAGAACAATACAAACTGTCAGAAGCAACTACAAAACATTACTGGTGCAGCAATCTTATACTAGCTAAAGAAGCTTTTTTAGTTGCAATGTACCTAAAAATTCATATAAATATGTTACCTTAGTGACCTTTCCCAGTTCAAGCAAAGGATCCACAGCTGTTGATGATGTAGTACCAACTCCGTAAATTAAATGTACAAGGCTTCTTTAGAAGGGTTCTCTATGTGCTATTACTTAGTAATATAGCATCCCACAACTGTCCATAATAGGATAATGAACTAACACAATGAACATGAAATCATTTAATGGAGGATTCTCACGTGCTATTTCTGTACTTGAATATTATAGCCAGATTGAAGTACATTAAGGGAATTGATAAACTAAACAATAGAACACATTAGTGTGCATGCACAAATGTAGTTGGAACTTGTAATACACTAAATAAAGGAATGAATTGATTAACCTAAGCAAAGGAAAGATAAAAATTTAGTATTAAAAATAATTAAAAGACTTAATCCACCTTCACTATTATGAAATTTTAAATCTCAATGTAAACACAAACTTTGGGCCATCATGTAAGCACTATTTTTCTTGAATGCTTGAAAACCTTGTCTAAGTCTAAGGTTAGGAATATGTTAGCATAGTACAATTTATCTTCTCACGAACATCATAACAACATGGTTTCTCTAATATATGATTGAAGGAGGTAGTAAAACAGCCCGCACAGACTATTTGTGACCATACCTTCCTTCAACAATTCATCATCTGGTATTCTTTCTCTAGTCTATTTTGGGCTTCCACAATACCAATAGACTTTCTAGAACAACTATCATTCACCCACCAAAGAACTCACTAGGAAACTTTATTGTAATGATAAAACCAATAAAAATAAACAAATTTCCCTGAAAAGAAGAAGCATGGCATATTCATAGTCTTTGATACAAAGGAATCTAGTCAAATGGGCTGTTAAAGAAAAGAAGGGAAGAAAGAAAAACACCCGAAAGATGGAACTAAACTAATTTATAAAGTTTTGTTCCATACGTTAGCACATAAGAAAAAGGGTATTAGACCATTGGCGATGTCATGTGAAATTGCTTCACTAAGTAAATCAGGAGAAAGAGCATATCCAGTAGTAGAGTCAGCTTTCAGCAGCCGACAGTTCTCTGGATGAATTCTAATCCGCAAGTAAAAAAATAAGTAAATAAAAACATTAGATAATGGTAAACTCTAATACATAAGGACATAAATACAGGCATCTGTTCTTGAAAAATAAACCACCAAATAATTGACATGCAATGTACAGGAACATAGAGGGATCAAGTGCAGAATGATTACAACTCCAGTTTTTGTAATGATTACCTTGAGGTGGGTCTCCAGAAGTAAGCCCTAAATCCCATAATGATAAGCTTAATCTAACCACACAAGGGATCTAGTAATTCAAGATGGGGAGAGAGAGTACAGGATTAGAGGGAACTTCTAATTTTTTTACACCCCTTTTTGCTGCGTTCCCTCCTTACTGCGGGATAGCTAATATGTATGGAAGATTCTCTTGACATGGGCCATGAAAATAAAACCTTCCAGCATATTATCTTCCTCAGGTAAGTGTAGATTTTCTGTTGTTTGGTCACTAATAGTTTCTCTTAAGGCACAAAATGTGTTAAAAATCCCAGCTATCACCGAAATAAAGGAGGTTAGAGTGCTCCCTAGATTTCTCAAGCATTGACGCCCAGCCTTTAATTTAATAATTGTCCTCTTTGTTGGCGAACAACAACACCCATACACTCAATTACAATCCCGCCAGTTGAATGGATAATCCAGCAAGATGAAGACCTTCGCGTTATAGAGTTTCTATTTGTATTTTAATAAATCATCTCTTCAAACAAGTAAGTTATAGATTAGAATAACAAACCTTCTTTTTTCTTCTTTTAATAATTTTCCTTGTTCTCCTTTTCTTTCTGGCAAATAAATCTGGCAGTTTTCAGTTCCATAAAACAAGAAAGAAAAAAGGATGACAACTAACTAAAGAATAAATCAAAGTAATAACTTCAAAATTAAAATAATGAAAATGATAAAAAAAAATGAAACATTGCTTTGGCACTATTATAGTGTACATCTACTTTATATATAGAGTTATAACCTATTAGGAATCTTGTCATATAGAGTTGTAAACTATTAGGAAGGTTAGATCAGCTTTTGTATATATATTCACAATGAATCAATGCAAAACACAATAAATTCTTTCCTCCAATTCCTCTCTTTGATTCTTTCTACATGGTATCAGAGGCTAGGGCTCAGATTTGAGCAAAATTAGGAAGAATTTCAGGAAGGAAAAAGAAGGTCGTGGGGGTGTTCTTTTGAAACACCCATCTAGAGAGAAAGTGGGGTGACACCGTGTAGACCCTCAATTTTGTCCCTCAACACTTGCATTTATCCTATGAGTGTCACCTATACCTAGTTGTTTATATGTCACGGCTCTGACCCCTTTTGGGTTTAATCGGTTTTCAAGCTTTGTGTACGTATGTCTGTAGTTCACGATGGTGCGAGTGTGTGGTTCATTTTGGAGTGCCATCATGGCCCTTTCCCTAGTTGTCCACATCGTGCTATAGGAAGGAAGTGAAGCCTCCCTAAAATTTCAATTCAACTAGAGTTCATAGGAGTAGGTTTGAATTCGGAGCACTTAGGCTTATTCTGGTCATATCTCCATCATCCCGCTCCGTTTTTTTGTTGGATTCCTTACTCATTGAGGAATTCTCTTACAAAATTTGAGAATTTTTACTAACCGGATCGACCAATTGGGAACCAGATCAGCCGGTTCTACGGATTTCAATTGAAGTTCATTATTCGAGCAGGTTCGAATTCGGAGCACCCGGGCTTGTTCTGACCATATCTCCCTCATCCAAACTTGTAATCATGCGCCGTTTTTTTTTTTTTTTTTTGTTGGACTCCTTATTCTTCAGGGAATACTTTTTCAAAATTTCATATTTTTTCTCAACCGGATCGACCTAAGAACCCATCAAACTTCTGACCAGTGCCAAATTGGTATGGAGCACTCGATTTTAGTGATTTCGAGCCCAAACTTACTGTTCGGGCCCATAAGCCCCATATCAGTTCTAGGCATAGGTTGGGTCTAGTTTTGGGCCATGTTATGGGTTGCTTACAACCCACCTTGGGTCCACTTAGATACTTGGTGGTTAAGCAAATGAGTTAATGTGGCCAGCTTTTGACCTCGTGAATAGAGGACTGTTTATGGAGCTGGGGAAGTCCGAGACTGAAGGTGTGCAAAATGGAGTGAGCTCAAATAAGCGAGCGATAGCCATGGGCAAAAAACCATGGAGAGGAATAAAAAGAGTGAGAGAAAAAAAGGAGAAAGAAAAAGAATGAGAGATTCAGATCGAGGAGGGTCTCTCTACTTTGAAGGGATTTCCTAAAGACGGAAGAAGTGAATAATTGGTTTCAGGAAGAAAATAATGAAGAAAAAATGGGGGGATAGCCGTGATTCCTATAGGTATGAGCGTTGTATGCTTCTCCCGGTTCTTTTGCGCTTGTCTTTACCTTTGATGTTTGCAGCCTCGTTTTAGGGCACTAGGCATTGTTTGGGTCAGTTCTCACTCATTCGAGTCTAATTGTACAATCGCTTGTTTAGTTGGATTCCTACTCGCAGGAGAAATGTTATGACAAATTCTTAGAATCGTTTCTACCATCTCGACCGTCGGGAATCGGATCAGCCGCTCATTAGGTTCTCGCTGTGAATAGCGCTTAAGGCACTAGCATTGTTAGTATCGCTCTCACTCATTCGGAGTCGGAATTGTACACCGTTTGTTTTGTTGGATTCCTTACTTTGTGAGGAATGTTCTGAAAAAATTTTAGAACTGTTCTTGAACATCTCGACCGGTTGGGGAACCAGATCAGCCGGTTCATTAGGTTCTGTTTTCAAGAACAACAGTTAGAGTACTTTGCATTGTTTTGGTCAATTATCACTCATTCGGAGTCGGAATTGTACACTGTTTGTTTTGTTGGATTCCTTACTCTATGAGGAATGTTCTGAAAAAGTTTTAGAACTGTTCTCGACCATCTCAACCGGTTGGGGAACCAGATCAGCCGGTTCATTAGGTTCTGTTTTCAAGAACAGTAGTTAGGGTACTTTGCATTGTTTTGCCTCTGGCTTCACTCATTCGAGTCGGAATTGTACAATCGTTTGTTTTGTCGATTCTCACTGGTGAGGAATGTTTTGACAAATTTTAGAACTATTCTCAACCAGCTCAACCAGTTGGGGAACTAGATTAACCGGTTCAACAGGTTCTGCTAGGCAGCCTCGGTTGTAGGAACACATTGCTTCGTTTCAGTTGGTTCTCACTCGTTCGAGCTCGGAATTGAGAACCTTTTTTTTCGATCTCTTACTCTTTCGAGAATCTTTCTCGACAAGGCTCTCGTAATTTTTCTCAACCTAGCTCACTACAAAGACACTGACTACCATCTATGAGGAACACCTTGGCATGTTTCAATTGGTTCTCACTCATCCGAGCTCGTAATTGAGCACCGTTGCTTTTGTTAGATTCCTTATTCATTGAGGAATTTTCTGAAAAAATTTGGGAATTTTGGCTTTTTTTCGAGCCCAAATCCATTGAGGCTCAAACCCATTTGCTATGGGGCACTTGGGGGTCATCTTAAAGGCTCGAGTTTATGCTCTGGTTCGGTGCTAGTGTATGCCCATTTTGGAGTTATGGGCGTTGTGGTCTAGGTAAATCTAGTTTGATTTGTATGACGTTTGGGGAGTCACTTACCTCGTTTCAAACAACTTTCCTCCTCTTTGGTGCAAACTTTAATGCTTAATTCTGAATACATGTTGTATGGTTGACTCACCCTTTGCTGTAGTGCATGGCTAGGGACCACAGGTACGCACTTTGATTTAGGATTGCGGAATTCATATGCATGCATGGTGCTTAATCTTGAATGCTTGTTATGTGTTTATTGCAGCTAGACTAATCTTCACAATAAGATGGCTCGGGACCAGTACGCACTATCGGCTTTGATTACCGAGTTTATATGCATGCTGGGATACCGAAGTCAGGTTTGTGTGATTCATGTCGTCTATATAGCCTAAGGTCAATCGATATTTGACCCATATGCTCCTATGTACCCAATTCATTAAGAGAGACCGAAGCCGGCTTAGAGGGGTGCTACCTCGCACGAGGTACCTTCCCATTGCAACTGCATCCCCAAACCCGTAAATCTAGTTTTCAAGGGACCCTTTTTTCCTAACTAGAGTCAATGAGGGATTTTTTGTTTTTATTTCATTTTCCCCATTTTAAAAAATAAAAATAAAAAGTAAGTGGCGACTCCAAACAAAACTGTTCCTCACTGGGGACGGATTTTCCAAAGCTCGAAAATCAACTCTCTTTTTTCTATTAATAGCAAGTCGCGCCAGCACGTGGATCTAGTAGGGTCCACACACCGCCTGTCTAGGATGGATCGCCGGCTACAGAAGAGCAAGGCTACCAACTCCGGTGACCGAAAAGTGAGCGCGTGGCCCACATGCGCGGATTATCGCTTGTTCTCCCACGCACCGGGGCCACAAGTGAGGGCACGTGGGGAACTACGCCAACACTACTCCTCCACCGTAGAGTCAACGGTCGACCACCCTTTCCAACACCAAATTTCCTGTCCGGCCAGTTTAAACAGGTCTTCTTCAAACAAATTAGGGCCCGACAGCCACTCTTTTCCGGGACATATGCTTCTTGGCTTCTGCACTCAAGTTCTGTTTTTGCCTCAAATTTGATCCTCTCATCTCGCAAACAAAGATCCAACGAGGTGTTTTCAGGTTTTCCAACATCAGCTTTCAACTTTTCTTTCAGATTCAGGGTTGCACATAGGTTTCCTTTTCAAGAGGCCTATGTGTTCTTGATTTCGGGAGGTTTACTTTGTCTCGACCCTTTCCTCAGTTTCCTAATGAGTAGTTCAGATTCTTTCGAAGATAATTAGCTTGTTTCGAAGCCTGAAGTGGTCCCGATGATGTCAAAGATCACAGAGGACAAACTGACTAGTCCCAACTACTTGGATTAGAGTAAAACAATCCGCCTCTACTTAAGGAGTATCCATATGGCCAGTCATCTTTCTAAGGACCCTCCTACAGATGATTCGAAAGACCGATGGCTGGAGGATGATGCCCATCTCTTTCTACAAATCCATAATTCCATTGACGGTAAAGTACTCACTCTCATTAATCACTATGAGTATGTTAAGGAATTAATGGAATATTTGGAATTTGTGTATTCTAGCAAAGAGAATATTTCTCGCATATTTGATGTGTGTAGAGCCTTTTATCGCACTGAGAAACAAGATCGGTCACTAACAGAACTTTTCATGAACTATAAGAAGACATATGAGGAACTGAATACACTACTACCCTTTAGTCCAAATGTTAAGGTGCAACAGGCTCAACGGAAACAGATGGCAGTGATGGGATTCCAAGCCGCGCTCCCTTCAAAGTACAAGTCTATTAAGGCGCAAATTCTGTCCAGCTCAGAGATCTCATCTTTCCAAGAAACATTCAGTAGGATACTCCGCACAGAGACCTCCTCATCTACTCCTCCATCTCGCCTGCATGAGCGCGCCCTTGTCGGGCCTGAATCTCAGTGAGTCGAGAAGCAAAATACAAAGTGGTGGTCCCTACTTGAATCTAGAGGGACAAGCTTGAGGAGTTGTCATATTACACCATAAGCCTAGACATGTGATACAAGACTATAAGAAGCCGCGTAGCCTGAATCGGGAAGTTCACCGCTTCATGTGTAGTTTCCACTCACGAGGCATCGATCAATCGCTTTAGTTCACAAAGATAAGAATTAGTCAAGTTCCACTTCAGACTAAAATCATTGAAGTTCCATCTACTCCACCATCGCTCACGAGTGAGGTAACCCGAATAAATGCCTTGTCTCTTCTTCACCCTCCGACCGCCACGATTCCAGACTACGCATCACATGACAGTAATTCTAAAGATATTCTCTACCTTTCAATCACATCCTTTAATCACTTCGCGTATTAGCCACAGTCATGTGTTCTAGGTCGTGCACAATTTTTCCTACTCCACTTCTCCCTTTATCATCCGTCTCTGAAGCCTACCTAATTTCTCTCTTTAATCCGATGTCCAGGAGCAAATTAACTCGAGAGTATTTAATCTGTTATATCTCATTCTTCACCGATTTTTTGTCTTTTTAGATCTACGTAATAGTTAGATATTTGCAGGAGTGACATTTAGTCTCGAGGGTCTTCGTAGCCTTGATCATGCAAGCATTCAAGACTCATTGTTTCAGAGTTATTACAATTCATTTGAGACGCATTGGCTGACGCGACTCCTCTTCCCTTATTTAAAAAGTCGGTCCACTTCCGCTTTCAAGTTTGTCACACGATTGTAAGTCTCATTAATTGGTGAAGCATCATCGCTTTCTTCTAAATTCCTGTAGCTCAATAAAGCTGAAGGCTTCTCTAATTGTATTAGTCCATTCAAGCGCGTAACTGCGGTTCAAGAGCGCTCCTAACTCGCTTTCGGAGCATTATTACTTTGCTGATGATTATTCACGAACCACTTGGTTATATCTAATGAAAAACCGTTCTGAGTTATTTTCTAATTTTCGTGCCTTTTATGCTGAGATACACACTCGATTTCATGTTTCTGTTCAAAGTCTAAGAAGTGATAATGCTAAAGAATATGTTTCAGAACAGTTTCAGTCATTCATGCTTCAAAATGGCATCCTTCATTAGACCTCCTGTGTGGATACCCCTACCCAGAATGGAGTGGCTGAAAGGAAGAATAGACACCTCCTTGAAACTGCCCAAGCTCTATTATTTCAAATGCATGTGCCCAAGCATTTATGGGCCGATGCTGTTTCCACCGCTTGTTTTTTGATTAACCAGATGCCTTCCTCGATCTTGAATTGGGACACTCCGTATCACATCCTTGTTCTGAATAAACCTTTGTTTCCTATTGAGCCTCGGATATTTGAGCTGCACTCTATTTTTTTGAACCGTCCACATGTGTCTAGTCCTCAACTTCTGTCATCAAGTGTATCTTCCTTAGTTATTCTCTGGGTTCGTATGGGCTATCGATGTTACCGCCTCTAGTCTCTTTGTAGGCATTCGCTCTACGGATGTCACCTTCAGAATCGACCTTTCTTTACCTCCGACCCACACGAGTCAGGGAGAGGAAGATGACTTGCTTGTTTATACTTTTACCTCACCTATTGTCTCTCCTTAACCGACTCTTGTCCCTACCCAGGTAAAACCTCCTATCACTCAGGTCTACACTCGACGCTATCACCCCCAATCTCAGGCCCTCCACCAGCTGCATTGACATCAGATCCAGTTCTTAGTGATGATCTTCTTATTGCTCTCCGTAAAGGTAAACATCAGTGTGTTCATCCAATTTCCTCCTTTTGCTCTTTTGACCACTTATCATCACATTCTTGTTCTTTTATTGCATTTTTCAACTTTATTCCATCGCTTGCGAGGTTTCAAGCCCTCGCTCACTCCACAAGGAGTGCGATAGAGGAGATGGATAAGCCACTCACAATGGTCTCGGGGCCTCGTCTGCTTACCGCTGGGAAGAGCCTAAGCCAGTTGTCGCTTGGGTGTTTACAAAGGAAGGTTAATCCTGATGGTTCCATTGCTCGAATAAAAGCCTACCTTGTTGCCAAAGGGTATGCCGAGACCTATGGCGTGGACTATTCTGACACTTTTTCCCCTGTTGCTAAGATGACATCTGTTTGACTTTTTATTTCCCGGCCACACCTATACCTAGGATTCTACCAGCCTTGATATTAAGAATGTGTCTTTTCTTCAGCGACAAACTTTAAGAGGAGGTGTATATGGAGCAAACTCCAGGTTTGTTGCTCAAGGAGATATGGAAGGTCTGGTTTGCCTTCTAAGTCTGTATACTTGAAATGCAGTCCACGTGCGTGGTTTGCAATCCGTACCGCCGAGAATTCGCAATGCGTAAAAGTAAATCCGACCACTTATCTTCTATGAACTCGGGCTCAAGTATCATTTTGTCGGGTAATGTATGTAAATGATATTATTATTACCGAGTGACTCTAAAGGTATTCATCTCTAAGTCCTTTCTTCGTAACTAATTTCATACAAAGCGACTTAGAATGCTAAGATACTTCTGTGCATTGAAGCTATGCGAAGTAAACATGGGAATCTTCTTATCTCAAAGGAAATATGTGTCGATCTATCAGTTCGAGACGAAAGTCAGTAAAACCATGCAATTCTCCTATGATTTCAGACGTACACGTTACTAGAGAAGGCGAAATATTTGAGGATCCCGAGAGATATAGAAGACTGGTTGGGAAGTTGAATTATCTTACAATCACTCGTCCTGATATCGCCCACTCAGTTAGTGTTGTAAGCCAGTACATATCTTCTCCAACATTTGATCATAGGGCAGCTATAGAACAGATTCTATGTTACTTGAAAGGAGCCCTAGGATGTGGTATTTTATATAGTAATCATGGGCATAATAGACTTGAGTGTTTCACGGATGCTGATTGGGCAAAATCTAAGGAGGACAGGAGGCCCACTTTAGGGTACTGTGTGTTTGTTGGAGGAAATCTAGTCACATGAAGGAGTAAGAAACAGAGTCTTGTCCCCCGATCTAGTGCAGAGTCTAAATATAGGGCGATGGCATAATCCATATGCGAGATCATGTGGCCTCATCAACTCTTGATTGAAGTCGGTATTAAGACACCAGTTCCAGCAAAACTCTGGTGTGACAACCAGGCTGCCCTTCATATTGCTTCCAATCCGGTATTCCATGAACGAACTAAGCATATTGAGATAGATTGTCATTTTATTCGCGAGAAAATACAACTCGGCTTGATTTCTATAGGATATGTGAAGACTGGATAACAATTGGGTGATATCTTCGCAGCCCTAAACTGTGATCGAAGCATTATGATGTAGTCACGCATTTGATTAATATCTACGCCCAACTCGAGGAGAAAGTGTTATAAGGTACATCTACTTTACATATAAAGTTGTAACCTATTAGGAATCTTATCATATAGAGTTGTAATCTATTAGGAAGGTTAAATCAACTTTTGTATATATATTTACAATGAATCAATGCAAAACACAAGGAATTCTTTCCTCCAATTCCTCTCTTTGATTCTTTCTACAGGCACAAACAAAATATAATCACTAATTACATACACTAGAAGTTGTGTCACTTCATAATTTACATGAGAAGATATTTCACATACTGCCAATTCTTTGTGGAAATAGGTTTTACTTATAAAATAGGGAAGTTTGAAATACCTCAATAAAATTCTAGGTCATTATGAGAAAAAGTCATGAAATGAAGATGGACATAGAAAGCCTATACCAAGCAAGTAAGGATGTCAGTAAGAGTGAGAGATACCCAATAGTGAGGGGCAGCAGTGAAACATGTGAAGTTGTTTTTGTTTTTTATCTTTTTAGCCCTTCCATGTTATAATACTCATACTTTGAATGTGCCCTCATTTCTATGCTCTGGCCAATTCATTCTTCTTGCTTTCTACTTAGAAAAAAATTACACACACACACATATATACATAGCTTTCTACTCACAGAAAAATTACACACACACACACACACACATATATATATATATGTATTTATGTATGTATGTATGTATGCATGTCTATGTTTTATGTAATATTCTCTATAGTATAGTGGAATGATTGTTTTTATATCTAAAATCAAGCGCCTACTACTGCTTGCACGGCTATGGAAAAAGCTTTCAAACCAAAGAGCATTTTTTCCACCAGAAGGAAACTGAAACACCTTCCATGATTATTAAATTACATTAAAACTTTATGTATCTTTGAAGGGATCATTTATTTTTATTTTATGTTTTGTATTATTCATGGTATTGAAAAATTTTGTTGGCATAACTAGTGGTGTCGTAACCAATAACACAATAATTTAAATGTATAAATTCTCTTGAGCAATTTATTTGATGAGTGGATTTTACCTAATGAATTTCAAGTAGGTAGAGATGTCAAGAAGAGGGGGAGACACACAATTGAGAGGGCTCACACTTCGAGGTACAGATACAAGTTTTTATCACCCATCCTAAGCAATTTATTCGATGAGTTGAACTTTACCAAACAATAACACAATAATTTAGTTGTATCAACCATCCTAAGCAATTAATCAATGAGTTGGATTTTACCGAACAAATTCATAGATAATTTGAGTGTGTTAAAGCATTACTTAAGGACAAATGAACTACTGGCCAGAAAAATAAAGGACAAATAGAGTATGGGTGAACAGATCCGAACAGACCTGGCAGGCTTTCTGTAAAGCAGAATGCGTTTGATCAGATCCATAAACCACAAGCTTTTCAAGGGCAGTTTTTCCAACATTCCTTAAAACTCTATCACGTGCAGCCAGTAATACAACTAGAACAGCTTCACTCGCTGTGCCCTGTATTACTCCACCACCATTTCCTTTTCCTGCATCAGAATTTTCAACAGGAAAACTATATTACTTGATCAGCAACTGCTAATAAAACCATGCACCAAGCTTCTCTAACAAACAGAAAATGTGGTTTGTGCTGTGCATACACACATTTAAGTGAATTAATAAACTTCAGCTATTTACTTCCACTCCAAAACAAACCAATTTTTTGTGTACCAAAGCAAACAAGTTTTGATAAAATTCTTTTGTAAGATAAAATAAACCCTTGCATTTTTATTGGTTGATGAAATGATTTTAGAGATCCAAAAACTTTCTTGCATTAGTTCAAAAGTCTGAAAGATTTGTATCCAGGGTGGGTATCAGCATCAGCAGAACACATGTTCCATCCACACTCTAGCACTTGATCCATTGATGTAGTTATCAACCAGATTTGTAGCCAAGGACATGTGAATTTGCACATCCAGAAAAAAAAAATCAGGACTCCCTTGGTTATGGACTATGATGCTGATGGCGTGCATTGGCCATGATCCCTATGGGCATCTGCTTAAAGCAGACATCCAGGATTCTTAGGCCAGAACCCACAACTAAGTGTTCCTGAACCCCAGGAACCTGAGTCACAATTCCAATCTAATGCTTCCTCAAGTCATTGTGCAGCCCATGATACCACAACATATATGTAGCTGATCCCTCTACCTAGGAAACTGTCTTGACCTATATTTGCCAAGGAGCATTTTTCATAAATGAAGGTACCAACGTTTAAGGTCAACCTCATGAGAAGGTAAATTTACCCACATGCCTAAATGATATTTAAGTGCATCTTTGTATCCTTTCAACACAACATCACTTTTTTGACCGCATTGTTAAATAATTAATTTGCCTAAAAGCTTAAACTTGTAGGATTTGGGTTCCATATGGAATACCATACTTGAAACCTCTCTCCATGTGTGGCCATGTTAAACTATCAATTTTCCTAAAAAGCTCAAGTTTATAGGATTTGGGCTCAATATAAATACCATACTTCTTGGCACCCTCTCTCCATATCATGCTTCTCAACACCCTTCCTCCTGAGCGCCTCATACCCGCATGTGGAGAGACAAACAAACAAATCCAAATGTCCTTTCTAAATCTCCAAACATATAAATAGGGAACAAACACGCAAATTGCAAAGAAGTGGCTCAAACCCACAACCTCCCCCCAAACCAAACTCTGATACCATGTTAAACTATTAATTTTCCAAAAAACTTAAGCTTGTAGGATTTAAGTTCAATATGAATACCATACTTCTTAACAAACATATATATACAAACTATTTTATAGTTGCAATCTAATGATATGGAGCAAGTAGTTGTTTCATGTTATCCATCTTAGAGTAAGATGTGTAAGCTAAGTTCCATTCTAATAATATATATAAGCAGAAACCCATTTAATTAGTATTTGTTTCAAGAATTGGGGAGGATATATATATATATATATATATATATATATATATATATATATATATATATATATATATATATATTTGATAGAATGCCACATTCCATGGTTAAAAATATGCTGTTCCGACCCTTACCTGCTGAAATGAAACCATCCGGTAGATTAAGCATTTTTGCAAGCCAATCCACCACAATCATTTCAAGTTCCGTCGCTGCAGGAGAAGTTATCCAGCTAAATCCCACGATGTTGAGACCAGCACTAAGCATTTCTCCCAGGAATCCAGCTGTACTGCTATTAGAAGGATAATATGCAAAGAAGTTTGGGCTTTGCCAATGTGTTACACCAGGTAATATCTTTGCTTGAAGGTCTGCAATATAACAAAAACATTTTCTATTCAGAACATGTTTTCTTTCAAAGAAGAACAGTTAAGACAAATTAATATTCCGAAAAGTTCAAAGAATGGCATCTTATTTAAATAAAAAAAAAAGATCTATATATAATCAAGCTAGAAAACTTTTTTCCTTATAAGGCACCTTATTTAAGTAAATGTATATTCAGATCTTTATATAATCAAGCTAAAACAATCTTTTCTTATTTAATTATATTTAGAAGTCACTGTATTGCATAGCTAAAAATAAACAAGAACCGTTTGACACTTCACCATCAAAAACTTGTTGCAATGTCTCAGGTTTATTTGGTGCAGAATCCGGCAGAGTTCAGGAAGATAACTCAGGCGTTTAGAAACTAGTAAAGAAAAACGAATGATTAAAAACATATTACCAGCAAAAATCTGACTTAAAAAAACCACATGAATGAGTTGAACTCTCAAATAAAAAATTGGCTTCAGATAAAAAAACCCAAACACAAGAAACTCAGAAATCCAATGCTCCTAATGCGTGATGCCAGGGGTCATTTGATTTCATGAAAACACAATGCATCAATACACTTGATTTTTCCAAAATTGTATAACTGCAATGGCACTGTCTATTTGGAGAATTGAGTCGAACAAGTGATCATCATCATTACTTCGAAAACCCCTTTAACAGTTAATCCCTTTCTGAAAATCAATGAGCCAATTTACAAGTATTCCGCACTACCCAGCAATCCATCCATGAATTAAGATATGAATATGTGAAGAGAGAACCATCACCTCAACTTGACTGACAACCGGAAAATTCTCAATACTTTTGTAGTAATCAGCAATGAAATCCACCATCATATGACCATTCTCTCTCAATTGTTCAGCATCCATTGGCCTCAATCCACCCTCCCTACAAATTTAAAAAATATATATATATATCAAAAATAACAAGAATCATTTACAAAGCATGAGCCTGAACCCAAATACAGAAAGATTAATGGTTACATTTTGGTTTATAATCTTGGAAATGCCACCACCAGAGAACTAGAGAACAGATAAAAATGAACAAGAGGGTGTTTCCATCTTAAATATATGAAAAGATAATGAAGTCTCAAATGTCAACTACTCTTCTTTCAAAAAATTGAAAAAAAATGCCAACTACTCCGATGGAGAAGACAGATACTTGCCCACAAAATAAATATCTATAAGGTGGAGCTTTGAAAGTATTTAGGCTTTTTAGAAAAGATAAATTATTAAAATAGTTTAAAAATAAAAATAATATCCAACTAATGTATGAATAATAATATCATAGTTATCGATCGTCAGATACAAATATTTTGAAATTTTTTCGAAAGCATCGCCAGTTGCTACCGATCAAGCAGATATCAGTTCACGCACTAATTTTAAAAGATATTTCATGTCTATTTTAGTATTTTTTTTTTTTAAATTAAATATGTCTATAACTCTATAAGGCGGGTCTATAATTCTTCCAAGAATAAAAATCCAGATTTAAAATTAATAAATTATGTTTATTTTTTATTATTTTAAATGCATTTTATTTATTTAATACATCCATTTACAAAATAAAAAATTTTGTAACTAATTTTGATTTCATTTACCTTACTTCTTTTTTTATAGCTATAAAAAAAGAAATATTTTATCTCACACGAAACATATAAAAAATAAGTGTGCGGATATGCTAGGAAATTAAAGTGTTTTCAAATTTGAATGACTCGTAAGATCAAATTTCTAATCGAACTATGTAGGCTCCCTAATTCCCTTGACAGTTCCCCATAATCAAAGTGGAAAACGTCGAATGGAAATAATGAAGAAATTAAATGCCGTTAAAAATGCATTTTCTTACGGTTAAAATGAAATAAATACCTGGTCGAAATTGATAGATTCGAATAGTACTCGCGAACTTAATGCTTGAATTGGTCGATAAACAATAGATTTCACTATGAAAACAAAGATTACAATAAATTTCGACATAAAACTCTCGAATAGAACTTACAACCAAAATACTAGAATTGCTAGATAAAATATTGAATTAAATAACATTGTTGGAATTTTGCCGAAAGTCACACTAAGAATTAGGAATCGCCGAAAATCACAAATCACAAAGTTTTATCAAAAATTGGGCATTTACAAAGCATTTAGTCTACTGCCGAGTTATCGATTGGCCGAATCAATATCTAATCACCCTTTTTCCTCCTTCTCTACTCCTTTTATAAACATAGAAGACTTGTTGCCCAATCTCCATTTCTCCACTTTCTGAAGTTACTGCCTATATTTTCCATTAAGGAAGCTTATCCCTCAAGAACTCACTCATGTTTCCATTTTGGAGGTTTGATCCTCAAGAATTCTTCTACATCTCCATTATGGAAACTTGCTTTTCAAGCATATTCCACATTAGCACATAATTGTCTCACTTCTCTACCACCTTTGATAAAGCTTCGTTTAACTTCCAAAAAAATTAAAATTTTCATAAATACCCCTGGACTTATTTTATGGGCTTGTACAAATGGATTTGGTGCATTTTCATTTGAACTTTTATTCATAGGCTTGGGCTTAGCTCAACCCATATTTATCGCCAAATTCTTTCAATTCAAGAAACACCGTCTTACGTACATTACGCCTGGCCATATTGTATGTAATAAAGCCCCAAAAATATTATTCTAGGCTTGTTTTCCAACCATGAGACCCAAAATTAAGCTTTTGGCCCATAATGTGGAGTTACAAGGGCAAGAACGAGCAAAGTCAAATCAAATAAAGAAGCAACTGTTGATTTCCCAAGAGTTATCGCCATCAATGTTTAAACTCTACAACTTTGTTCTTCCACCAAAATGATATCATTTCTCCAAAGAATAACCATTCAACTTTTTATCCAAGCAACTTAGGATTTCCTTATTTTCTTTCCAAAAATAATTTATTTTCTCTTTCTAAAATAACCCCCACTTATTTTGAGAAAGGAAACTCTTTTACTTTACCTTTTTCATCTTCTTTCTTTTCCCTTCCTACCGTCACCACCGTCTCCATCGACAACGCTACCGCCAACGACGTCGTTGTCAATGCTGTCGGGAGCCACCCCATCTTCGCGTAAACTCTTGTTGCCGCCAACGCTCATCACGCTGTGTTACAGAGATCACCATGTCAAGCACATCAAGAAGATCTAACTGCCAAGACGCCGCAAGGATTGTCAGTTGCGCGCTTAAAGACATTCGCCAAAATCAAGCACTGCTCACGCTTATCGATGCCGATGCTTGTTCTTCATTTGTCTTCGACGTTAAGTGCTAAAAGATTGAAACTTTTCTGATTTCCTTGATTGATGAATTTCTTGATTGGGTTTTCTATGAAGAAACTACTTTTGATGCAATTTTCAAGCTTTCTTTGATACCCAAGTCTCTATTTCTCCACTCTCCTCTTTCTGAAGTAATTGTTCATGTCTTCCATTAAGGAAACATTTTCCTCAAAAACTCACCCACGTCTCCATTCTGAAGGTTTGATCCTCAAGAATTATTTCATTTATCTATTATGGAGACTTGTTACTCAAGTATATTCCACATCAACATAACTGTCTCACTTATCTGCCACCTCTAATAAAGTTTCATTTGACTTCCAAAAAATTTAAATTTCATAAATACACATGGACTTATTTTATGGGCTTGTATAAATGAATCTGCACTCTTCTTTTCGACTTTGTCTACGGCCGCTTTAAACACCCATTACTCGGATTCTCTATTTTGGCTCGGTGCAAATAAGTTCTAAAAAATAAATATGAAATGTTATTATTTTTTATATTCTTTAGAACCCATAAAGTACTAAGAAAAACAATAATGAGTAAAATAGAAAAGAAAAGTGGAAGGAAAAAAAAATTAGAAGAAAATAAAAATTTAGGTTTAAACTTAATAAATTAATTCATTATCTTCATTCAAACTTGTTTTATTTGTTTTTACTATTATATAAGAACTATAATTTTAAAATATAAAAAATTTTTTGAGAAATTTTGATTATATTTGATTTTTTTTTTAATTTTCATGGTGAAATCAAACGTGAGAAAATAATTTTTCTTAATATTTTTTCCTTCTCTAGTACTTTCCGAGTACCAATTAGAGACTTATGGATTTCCCAAAACTAAATATAACTTTAATATGTTCTTTTTTTACCAACGTATGGAAATTAATTCTTTGACATCCAAGGATGTAATTAGCTTTTATAATTTTAAAATGTCTATACAATTAAGAAAATCCAAATAACATCCTAAAAAAAATAAAAATCTAAACACACACACACACACATATATATATATATATATATTAAATAGATAAATTTATTGATTCAGTTTAGCAATACAATCGATATAGACACATAATCAAAAGTGTTAAAAACTTTAGAGGATAATGCAGTATCCATGTTAATAGCAAAAATGATCACGTAAGCGCCTACACATTCGATAATCCAACAATGCCTCGGGCACGGCATTCTAGATTCAGAAATATACCGATCGAACAAGATTTCGATCTGACGACTACGCTTCTGGACGAACTTATCATATGAACCGTCAATACGAAAACCACTAAAAAGCTAACCATCGGCAACACAACCACCCGCTACAACAAATTGTTGACAAAACACGCTGCAACAAGTTGACAATAAAACACGCTGTAACAGGTCGATGGCAAACAACACAAAAAAAATAGAGAAAAATAAAGGCAAACTCATATCGATGTGGAAGAAAACCACTATATCGGGAAAAAAAACTCATATATGAGGAAAAGAAATGATGGATGAGTGATTTCAAACCAAAAATAGCTAAAAAATCATCTCTCATCTCTAGCGACCAAGGGTCTGAACGAGCCAAAAAATCACCTCATCTCTAATGAACAAGGGCTTGAACGAGAGAACATAAAGGGGGGAGGCGCCTAGACATCTTTTCATACTTTAATTTAATAATTTTCATTTTTTTTTAAACGAAAAGTAATTTTATTGATTTAAACCAACAATATATCAATAGAAACACAAATACAAATTCACTAAAAATCATAAAGAATGAAATAGTACCTAAGTTAATAACATAATAAATCGATTCAAAGTTTACAAATTTGATAATATTATAGTGATTAGAATATCTATGACTTTAGTTCTACAACATACTGACGATGTTGTCTATGTCGATTGAATATGTTTTGCTCATCTGATCGTTCACACATCAATAAAACGCCCGCAACATGACGACGAAAAACAAGACGTCATAACTAGATGACACAAAATTAAACATTGCACCAAGACAATGACATTACCAAAAACAAAATAAAACCAAAATCTATGTGAATTAATCACTTTATTAAGAAATAACTTGATAAAAAGAAATAACTTGATTAAAATTCTAAATCATAGTCCTCCACGTCTCATAACTGTAATTTCTCTCCTCTTGACCACACCTTTAGTCATCAACATGGCTAACTCCTATCATCACCCTCCCTCTCGAAGTGCAACCTTGTCCTTAAGGTTTAAGGTCGAATCGTTCTTGTAAGCTTCCCTATTTTCCCTCGGTTCTACAATTCCAAGTTCTACTTCCTTAATCTCAAGCAATAACAATTGAGGTTGACTACAATGATGACCTAGTGTGAATAGCTTGTTGCAATTGAAGCAAAGGCCTTGCGCTCTCCACATTTGCATTTCATCCCATGTCAGTCTTTTGATGGTTGTATTAGAAGATCGCTCTAGGGTTACTCCATTGGAGTGAGGTGGATGTGATTTTTTCATCCTCTGTACTTGATCGTCTTTCATGTGTGCCATGGGGGTCCGGCAACGGTGTGCCGACCGTCTCTCTGATGATTAAGTCAGCAAAGGAATGGAGAAGAGGAAGAAGGAAGTTCGTGTAGTTGGAATTATATACCTTTCCCTCGTGGGGAGTCTTTCTCTTTTATACACGAATTTCTTCTTGATTATAGGGAAGATAATCTCGTGATTTCGGTGATAAAATCTATCTTTCCTTATCAAGGACTAATTCTCCATTATTAAGGATTCATGTTTTTGAGACGTATGAGATTTGGATACTGGGAGATTTGTGGATCAATATCTTATGCGTAATTTCCTTCTTAATATATTTATCCATAACAAACTTCCCATATGCGGTAGGATGACCACTGGGGGACTCGGGATCCTAGATGGTAAGCTTAGACTCTACCGTCTAGCTAGTTCCAAAGATTGTTTTAATATCGTAGGGCCGTCTTGGGCTCGCCCACAGATACGCGCCGGGGCCTATTGAGTACTTGGTCTGAGCCAGCTACTTTATCAATGCCCCCTTTTTTTTTTTCCCGATCGAAGATTATGCCCTTCTACTTCGGGGAAAAATACTGTTTTAGACCTTAAGTATGGAGAATCGAGATGATTATTAATGCGCATGTTCCAATGCGTCCAGGCGTGTGATTCCGATGCGATGTATCTGATCTACCTTGAAGTTCCACCCCTATATATATGGGGGTGAATTTTCGAAGTCTATGAAGTTTCCAATGGATTCCTTTTCCGTTACACAAAAACTTTCCTTATTGTGATTTTCCCTCACCATGTTCAGAACCACAAAGTGTGGGAGAAGTTATGGAGAGGCTTTCAAAGGAATTGGTCTAAAAGATAATCTTTATCGATGATAGTATTTGTAAAGGAAATACCTAATGATAATACTTATTAAGGTGCATGACGCCCACATCTCTGTGCACAATAGTCCCGTCTGCCGGCTTAACTCATAAGACCCCGACCGTCCTCCTACTGAACTACCGCGGTACGACCTCTTCCCAATTGGGCCGAACTTCCCGTCTACTAGCATTTGTTTTCAAAGACCCTTTTAAGATAATCTTCTGCAGGAATGTACGTGCCTTTACAGTCGGTTATAAGTTCGCTGCCACAGTATGACGCCATACGATAGTCAGCTGCTTACTGAGTTCAATTGTGTCTAGGTCTTTGGCTATGGCTTCGCATTTGCTTTATCGGGAATTTATGTTCAGACGGCATTCTATTTCTTGCGGGGATGATGGCTTCCATCCTATTAATGCAGGTGAACATGATGTTCTGGGGCTGACTTTCTATTGTTCTATAGCACGAAAACCCCCCGTGTCTCTTCTACCAACTTTCCTTTAGTTGAATGTAGGCGTTTTTTCAAAGCCGATAAAAAAGTCTTATTAGATGCTTCGCTTGGCCATTGCTCTGTGGGTACCGTGGGGTCGAGTACAAGCTTTATTTTTCACTCACGCAAAAATTCCTCGTACACTCCAGTTTATCAATCAGGCCCATCGGTTTGCCATAATCGATTGGGGTATTCCGAACCTGCACACAATGTTCTTTCATACAAACTAAACAACCTCTTTATCTTTGATGGATGCGAAGGCTTCGGCTTCAGATTCTATCCATTTGTCAAATAGCCTGGGCGGGCAAATCCAGCATTAGCTTCTTCTAAGACTGGCACAGTAAAGTGGGCCCTAATGGCGTCCATTCCCCATCGAGCCGGGCAATAAGGGCTCAAGTATTGTCAAGTAGGTCTAGGGTTGGCACTTTGAAACGTTTGCCGCTATAAACGTCACACTTCCCGACATAAAGGACTTCACTGCGCCATGGTCACAATATTAGCCTCAGGTATTGGCTCTACGGGCCAACCTCTCGCCACTGATGATTTCCAGATACCCCTTCACGGAGTTCGCGAATACATACTCGTCCCGCTCGGTGAGTGAGCACTTGGCAGAAGGCCTCCAGCCCAAGGATCAAGCGAGAGAAGTTGATCGTTTCACAAGTGGAGAACTCGAGCCGCTGTGCACTGGATCTCAAGTGGGGTTTCGACTCGCATCTCGCAGCTTCTCCGAGCTCAACAATGAGTATTGGAGTCATCCAAGAACGACACGCCTGCCTATTTCGCTAATTCCTGGTAGTAATTGACGACTGGGCCGGTAGTAGATGGGGAGGAGCACCATTTCTTTATCTGGGCAGGACGCCACACGCCACAAAGCGGTCACTTTTTATTCGAATCTCAGGGGACATGCTCCAATCACTCAAGCCATGAAGCCTTAGTCGAGGGTCGACTGCACTCATATACTCGCCATGCTACCGTCTCTTGCTTCATATTCTCCATTTACTCGCCTCTACCACCAATTGGAGAGTCGCTTATGGGATGATTTTTTTTGAGGATGCAGAGATTGTAAGGTCGATCCCGGCTATGATTGCTTCGGGATTCTACTGCGTATCAGGAAGCAAGGAAATCTAAACTTATAGCCCGTCTGATTATTTCCAATCGGGCTTTGGTCAGAGGTCCTAGTTCTATCTAACTTTCACGGCTCGCCATCCACATTCAGGTCCACTAGCCGAAGTCATTCAATCTCATCGTCTGAGGAATTTCGCTAAAAGCCTATTAGTATCTACACCTTTAACGCCAGGCGAGGTTTATATTGAATACCAAACTCACTTAGTTGAGTCGCCCATCGCTTCATCCCCGCCTCGACAAATCGGGCTTATGTATAGTGCTCTAGAGGGAAGTCAGAGTACAATGATAGGTAGGCCCCGAAGTAGGGATCTAAGTTTTTTAGTTAAATACCCGTAAAGCCAGTGTCATCCGCCTCAGACTCGTGTGATTGGTTTCTACCTTTGACAAAGACTTGCTTACGAAGAATATAGGTCTTTGCTTTCGGTTTTTCGTCTTCTTTGAACAATGTTATACAAACCGAGATTTCTAAGACTGCCAAATCAAGATAGAGTATGTCATTGGTTTCAGAGCTAGTAAGAACTGGTGGTTCGGTGATATATTGTTTGATTGTTGTAAGTGCCTGGTTGCATTCTTGATTCCAATCGACCTGCTGGGCTCTCTTTAGGGTGGCGAAGAACAACTTCAAACAATTTGTGAAACGAGATATGAACCACCTAAGGGCCACCGTCAAACATCAGACCCATTTTCTGTGAGAAGGAGCTCGAGAGTCCATTATGGCCTGAGTTGATGGGATTAGGCCTCTATCCCCTTTATGCTACTTGATAAAGCCCAGAATTTGCCCAGCCGACACCGGTCGCACTTGTATGGCAAGTCATTGTTGAGTTTGGCAACAACTCGAAGACTTCATATAGATGCCTTGTGTGATCGAGGCATTCTTTGGATTCGACGAGCACATCATCAATATAAACTTCCATGGATTTACCTATCAATGGTCGGAATATCTTGGTCACCATCCTTGATACGCGTCTCGCCGCCAAATGACATTACATTGTAAAGAAGACAATCCGCTGGTGTAATGAAGGCCATTTCTTCCATGCTCAAAGGGTGATGGTGGCTAGGAATCTCGATGGTATCCCAGAAAGCCTTCTTAAAATGACAATACTATGCTCTATCATAGAATTCATTAAATTTGACTTATACGCGATAAGGGAAGCTATCCTTGTATATGTTTGTCGAGGTCAATGAATCACATTATACCATTTCTAATAATTTTATCTGACTCACCACCACATCAAGCAAACTGGTCCAGTATACTTTACCTCCCTTATAAACCCGCTCTGAAGATTATCTACTTCCGCTTGAATGATCCATGTCAGATCCATGAATCGCCACACCTTAGCCTTATTGGCTTATAAAGGGGAGGACGTTAATTTGTAGAAGCCACCACTGGATTTTTCATCCCAAACATATTATGCCCTAGTGGAATATATCATATTAGCCAACAGAGCAAATTTACTTTCTTCATTGGATGTATGAGCTAATTTAGGTGAACTTCTCTTTGTCCACCAACTTCTACTTCTTCCCATTAGATCCACAATCATGGTCATTTTCTTCCGCCCCGATATGGCAAAGATATCGCGGATTAAGCATATGGGCGACCGTCTGTGGAGGCTGTTCGAATCCCACTTCCCTCTGTCTGAGATAGTTATAGCATTACGCAAAGAATCGGGACTACTTAAAAGGTTAACCTGCCCAACGTTTGTAAGATAACTTACCATTTAGTGGTACGTTGAAGGCACAACCTTCATGGAGTGTAGCCAGGTCCGACCCACTATGGCATTATAAGGCCCTAAGTCCTAATGGATGATAACAAAACTCTGGAGTGACCGTCCTGTTCTTCACAGAAGTGCAGAGATCTCCAAGTTTCATTGAGGCTGGCTCCATTAAAACTAGATGGCTCTCATTCCATTAATTTAGATGTCAAAAGAAAAGCCTTCCACCAGATGAAGCCTTGAAGTCAGAAAATTCCACACACTTCTGTGATCCACCACACTAAAATATCAAAACCATTAATACAGGGTGAGTACCAAGGCACTATAGTGGTGCACAATGACCCTATTTGGATTAACAGAAGGAAAGGATACGGCCATTACTCCATCTACCGCCTCCTTTGGTTGCTTTCGTAGCACAGACTAACTCTGGCTCTAACCCATACCGCTTTGACAAGTTTCTTCTGCTGACTTTTGATCGACATCGGTCATCACCGCCCCAAGATATAGCTTGAGAGTCGTCTAGGTTTCGACTCGTGGCCGATTGTAATTCTACCTCGTAGGTCGCCCGACTCCACCCCTCGATCTACTTCCCGAGGCACTCGAGGTGTCCCGCTTTATGTTTTTCACAGAACTTTAAACTCAGACCGATTGATTTCGTGTCCATATCCTATATAATCGTGACCGTGTGCGATTGTTTCAGCAGCATTCGCCCTGACGCACAGAAAGATTCTAAATCCCAAGAGGCCATGAATCTATGTGGGCAACAACCTTTCTCAGACAAGATATTCAAGGAGGTGAATTGCAGGCCTCTCTCCTTTTATGAGACCGGGTCTCGTGTCGCGCCGGTCTCGCTCCGACCTTCCTGACACGGATCGCTCTTCCCATCGACTCTATCTCTCTCACCCATTGGTTTTATCATGACCGGCCTAGGTTGTTGCTCGGATATTGTCCTCCAGCGTTGAATATATGTTTGCCCGCCTGTATAACTCTTCCATTATTGCTAGTAGGTCTAGAGATAGCGAGTGGAAGCAGCGGAGAGCCGACGACTCAAGCTTCTTCTCAAGCCTGCCCAAGGACTCCGCATCGATGTCAGAAATTCCTATTTGGTCGGGATTCGCTACTCCGAACCTCCTCTGGAGTCCTCATGGACTCTTCTTTGTGTTTCAAAATAGTTTACAAGGAACTAATATTCCTTTTTTGACGCACTGAGCATAGGTGATACGAGATGAACGCTCCCCAAAGTTCATAAAATGTATTTATTGATTGTGGGAGTCAGAAACTGTGCAGACGCAGCTCGCGAACTAATGGGAAAATTTTATAGTAGAAGGTCATTACTTCTGTGATTCAAAGTCATCACCGATTGTAATGGATAGGATCATAAGGTTAGTAGAGTCACAAATATCAGGAAAGTCAGGCGACAAAACCCAAGCAGGTAGTCAGAAGTTAAGAATGTTTCGCTAGGGTAAGGAGAGTATGTCATCTGACTCGAATCGTTGTTTAGAGCGGTATGTGGTGGGCATAGGTCTTGTACCGGAGGCGAGGTATACTGGATGCATGGGCGGCATTACGCCGGGCCGGTAATCTCGACGCGTTCCTGTGAGCTTGCTGGGAGGTTATGCCCTCGGCCACCCCTCTTCGCCAACAACGTGCCATTATTTTCATAAGGTTAAATGCATGATATAAGTATCTCAGAGCTTAATTGCCCCTGCTCAGCTACGATCCTACAATTCCCCTCATCTGGCCTTTGCTTGCTCCTCCTATTTCTTCTTTATTTATTGATTCCAATGAAGGAATTGATCGGGCCGCTTTGTCACTCCAACCTGTCGTACGACCGATGTGGAAAGTGGAACCGCTTCGAGCCATTGCGGCTAAGTATTACTGTGAAAGTCAGTTGAGCCTAAGCTCTTATGCATCGTCGATGTGACTTTTTGTTCGAGTCCCACATACGGTGCCAATTGTCGTTACATAGATCGTCTGACCTTTGGGGCATCAGCGGCGCAATGTAAACCCTGCAAAAAATGGGAGTTCGAAGACGATGTGTCGATTGCCTCTCCATTGTTTAAGTAAGCAAAATGATGGAGAAAAGGAAGAAGGAAGTTCGCGTAGTCTGAATTGCATACCTTTCCCTCGTGGGGAGTCTTTCTCTTTTATACACTAATTTCTCCTTGATTATTGGGAAGATAATCTCATATTTTGGTGATAAAATCTCTCTTTCCTTATCAATGACTAATTCTCCCTTATTAAGGATTCATGTTTTCGAGTCAGAGGATTTGGATATTTGGGAGATCCAGGATAAATGTCCCTGTATGTAATTTCCTCCTTAATATATATTTATCCATAAATAAACCTGCTATGCGGTAGGATGGTCGGGTCAGATTCCTGGATCCCGCATCGTGTTTAGACTCCACCGTCTCGTCTTCGCTCCGCATAGCTTTAATACTGCAGCTCGGGGCCACTTCATGATGCGGCCCAAGCGGTTGGGCCTATTAAGTAGTGGGTCTAGGCCTAAAGGCCATGGTACTCACAACTGCCTCTGTTATTTCCATCGTCAATATGCCCATGAACATCCTAATAAGTGCTTATTCGGACTACCCATTTACCCTATTGATCCTCCAATCTTTCAAATTCTTCTTAATATTCAGTAAGAGAACCTGTTTGTTGTTGTTTCTTCATGGCCTCGTTGAAATCAACCTTTGTAGGTGGATCAAACTGATACCATAACTCCTCTTCAAAGGTTTGCTAGGTGATCACATGATTTCTTTGTTGATGGATGCTATGAAGCATACACCATTAATGCCCCCTACCCTCCATGTAAGAAGTCATCATCACCATTTTTCGCTTTCTTCGATACACTTCTTGATGTTCAAAATAATGTGGTACCACGATTAAGCCACTTTAAGGTCATCACCGACATACCTTAGAAATTCCAAATCATTATGCCTAGTGGCGGTACAACTCTTCCCGACTCGATTATCCTACTTTGGCTAGGGGCCCCCTTCAAGAATCCTCAAATTCAGGGATTTTGATAGCCTTACAGCTCAACAAACATCTTAGCCATGCTGTCTTGGATGTCGGTGACATTGGTCTCCAAGCCTTCAAGTCTCTCCTTATGGGTTGCCATTTAGGACATGCTTTGATACTAGATGATAAAACCCTACTGGGTTTCTTTAACAAAATAAATACACTTTGAACAAATTTCCCTTCATTCATCTAATTGCAAGCTTTTAAACAAAAAATAACATAACTGTTGTAAACCAAATGATCCCAATGTGTGAGAAAGTTGAAGTTAGTGAGGGAATGAGAGAAAGTCAACACATGAGAGTGAGAGGCAGAAGATGAGAGAACTTATTTCGATGATCTCTTTCAACAAAGGGTGAAGACCCTTTTATAGGCTTCTCAGATGATAAGATACATGAACCTTATTAATGAGATTCATTGATGAATCTACAGGATTCATTGATGAATCTACAGGATTCATTGATGAATCTACAGGATTCATTGTTGTGACATGAATCTACTGTGATCTACACAAACCTATTAAGTTCATAACTATTTTCCATGTATGTGGTCATTCACATTTATAACACTTCTCGAATGACCATTATGGAAAATATGCCTCATTAAAACCTTACTAGGTAAAAACCCCGTGGGAAAACCCTAGTGAAGGAAAAAGAGTACATAATTGTTATCCGTTATTTATGGAAATACATTGCCAAGAAGAAGAAAAGAAAGAAAGGAAATCAATGAGAGAAGAAGATTATCGCCAAAGAGTGTACAATGCTTCCCTTTTGTCTACATCTCTCATCCCTTAAGACCGTTGAGCCGTCGTAGTCCAATTTTGGATACTAGTTCTTCGAATTTCTTTGTAGGTAGTGCCTTTGTAAATATATCAGCGAAAGGTCACTTAGATCGAACTTTGTTGAATATCGATAACACAAAGCTCTTAATACCATGAGTAAAGAAGAATTTGGGATATGTGCTTCTCGCTCTATCACCTTTGATATATCTCTGCCTTTCAATCGCGCTTATGATGTCAGACATTCATACAAAATTGTTGGTACTTCTCTTTGATAAGACAACCCACATGTTTTATGGATATGATTGATTATTGACCTAAGCCAAACACATTCTCAGCTTGCTTCATGAATTGCTAGGATTTCGCATGGTTCGATGATAAAATAATTGCTTGCTTCAGGAACGCCAAGATATAGTGCTGCCACCATAGGAAGACATAACCCAAGTGATCGTCTGTTATGAGGATCGGACAAAAACCCTGCATCTGCATAACCTACCAATCCATGTACTGGATCTTAAAGAGGAATAATATAAACTCATATCCATTTGTGCTCTAAGATATCGAAATATCTCGTTTAACCTCGTCCAATGTCTTCAGAAGGGAAGAACTATATCTTGAGCACAGATTTCCACAAGAAATGATATATCAGGGTCGAAAGTGTGACTAGCAAGATACATTAGTGCACCTATGGCACTCGTGATATGGTACTTCTGCTGACCAAATGCTTCTTCATTTCTCTTAGATCTAAAAGGATCCTTACGCTTTCAAGTGATCTCACAACCATCTGAAAGTATACTTTAATGGTGTGCCTTATCCATATAAAATCTTAAGGATCTTTGATATATATAGATTGGTGCATAAAAATTCCATCCTTGAGATGTTCGATCTCGCAGCTACACAAAATCTTGTTTTCCTAAGGTCTTTCATTTCAAATTCCAATTTTAGGCAATTTGCAGCCTTTTGAAGCTCTTCAAGAGTTCCGATGATGTTTAAATCATCAATATATACTGTAATTATCACAAATTGTGACTGATATCTTTTTATAAAACATACTGCATAAATAGGTCATTATTATAACCTTGTTTCACAAGTATTCGCTGTTTGATTATACCACATACGTCCCGCTGTTTTAAGCCATAGAGAGACCTTGCAATATTGAATAAAGCTCTCTGGTTAGAGTCATAAATTCGCCAGTAAATCAGAAACCTTCTCAGGGATTTTCATATAAATGTCATTATCATGAGCCGTATAGGTAGGCTGGGTGATTACATCCATGAGACGATTTCAAGTTTTACAAACCGCTGCATCAATTGGTAATCAAAAGTCAGGGCATCCACCGCTGTGATACCATATGTCTCTTCATAATCAACACCGGTCTTTGTGAGGAACCCCGCAACCAATCGTGCTTTACACCTAACAACTTCATGATTCTCATTTCGCTTTTCGCACGAAAAACCCATTTATATCCTATGTGTTTTATACCATAAGGCGCCAAATAACAGTCCAAAAACTTTACGTTTGTTAGCTATTTAATTCACAATCTATGGCCTTTCAATTTTGGGCCAATCTTCTCGATGTCTACATTCTTCCATAGACATTGGTTCCGCATCCTCATTTTCATTTGCAACATTTTGCGCAACATGATATGTAAAATATCGGTTTAATGACATTTCATTTTGCCCATCGCTCCCAGTCATAACATAATTACGAGACTTCTCATTTCCATCAATCTTAGGTACCTTATTCTCTTTGAAACCGACTCATCCGAGTTCCACTGGGAAATTTTTCAATAATATTTACCTCAACTTGGTCATTTGTATCCTTTGCTCATTTTCGTTTACGAAGATTTGTATCTTTGGAACCGACAGGTTCATCACATTGAAGCTGTCCCTTTATCTCATTAGCAGTAATAAGTTGTCCTTCAAGAACAACAATTCTAATAGGAGCATTTGCAACTGGTATATGTGACTTAGTTACTCTTGGATCAAGAATGCGTATGGCGCGACTTGCTAAGTTTTGTAAATGAATTATCTTTTTGAACTTCCTGCTCACATTGTTCGTTCGAGGATCATAAAGGACAATGGATAATTCATTCCAAGTAATTCACAAATTAAGCTTAGTTTCTCCCTAATGTTGCAAAGTTTTTCATCAAATGACACCCAAAGTCCGCCGGTAAATAAATCTTCGTGATAGTTCAAGATATTTAATAATAGATGGAGATTCATACCCCAACATATATTCCTAACCTCCTGAGGTCTCCATCTGCGATGTGCGGAGTACCTTCAATATAAACCACACATCCAAAATTCGATGGGAAAATATGTCTCCCACCATGAACCAATTGTAATGGGGAGAATTCATGATAACTTATGGGCCTTATGCGAATCAGTGCTGCGGCATGTAAGATAGCATGCCTCCATGTAGATATAGGAAGTTTTGCCCTCATAAGTAATGGTCTCACAATTAATTGAATTCGTTTTATAAATGATTCCGCAAGACCATTCTGAGTATGAACATGTGCTATAGGATGTTCAATGGTTATTCCAATGGCAGTACAATAATCATTGAATGCTTGAGAAGTGAATTCACCAAAGATTGTCAAGTTTATAGTTTTAATGGGATTGTCTCGAAATTGAGCTCGTGAGTCGAATTAGCTTGAGCTAGTACCTCAAACGCCAAGTTACGAGTTGATATTGTGGCAAATGTGTGGGACATCTAGTCACATCAATTAAAACCATAAAGTATTTAAATGGTCCACTAGATGGTTGGGGAGCAGGCCTACAAATATCGCCATGTATATCGCTCCGTAAAGTAGGGATTCAATCCCAATCTTACCGGTGATGGCCTAATGATTAATTTGCTCTAGAGGCAAGACATGAGAATTCATTCGCTTCAGAATATCTTTTATTTTTCAATGAATGCCCGATGAATTCTCTATAATCCTTCAGATCATAATGGAACCTGATGACCCAACCGGTTATGCCAAATTATAACCACTATGATTAGTTAATGTCATAATTATTGTATGTGCTCAATATCATAATATTGTGTAGTATAGTGCGTAACAAAAATGCAATCTTTCCAAGACACTTTTCTTTCCGTAACAATAGTCGAATGCAATAAATATTCAACATTGCCTTTGCTCGTAGTCTCAATATGATATCCATTCTGCGAATATCTTTGAAACTCATAGATTTCTTGAGACTTTCATGTAATATAAGGCTTCTTCAATCACAAGCTTTGTTCCTTTAGGCAATATGATATGAGCTCTTCCAGAGCCTTCAATTAGTTTTACATTGCCATAAATTGTACCAACACTTGTTGTTTGCCTCTTTAAGTAAGAGAAATATGTCAAAATTTTAAGTATAGTGTGCGTTGTTGCACTATCTATGAGGCAAACTTTTGCATCATCAGCAAATGGTTTCTTTGCTGATAATTCCATATTCTTCATTGAGAAGTCACATGTGTCAAAACAAAATAAATAAATATAAAAGATAAACATAAAAACTATCAAATGATGAAAATGTATTTATTATAATAATTACTAAGCATGCATTCATAAACATTAAATATGTAGTGTTATGTGATAATATAAACATTTATCTCATGAAGATAATATGATCATCCTCGGGGCACTTTTGCTATTGATTAAACTAGCAATATTGTCTTCTCGTTGAATAAAGCAAAGAACATCTAGATTAAGATAATCATCAAACTCGTGCATCTAAGTACCACACTCGATGAAATTTGTTTCCACCATTTTCTCATTCCGTTTCAATGACTCCTTATAGAGATCAACAAAATGTTTTGGCGTACGACAAGTACGCGACCAATGGCCCTTCATTCGACAACGATAGCATACATTATCAACGGAATTCAGATTTGAGTCCCTTGATCCTTTTTCTCTCATTTCTTTCCCACTCTGTGTGGCGATTTGATTTGGAATGACCACTACGATTACCAAACGACATGAACGACCTCGAATTAATACCCACGACCCTACTTTGTATTTGATTATGAGGTCGATATGCAATACATTCACTCGGGGAATGGAGCAGAATCCAACTTGACGTGTTTCATGATTTTTCATTGGGTCTATTATTTTGTTCAAACTAATGAAACATGTGAGGATCAATCGAGAGTATTTCTTAAAACCCTTTCTACTATATTGGGTTGCTAGGAGCAAATTGAGCGCGTGGGAAAGTAGAAAAAGTCTTTTCCAACATATCCTCATCGGTAACTTTTTCCCCACATAATTTCAACTGGGAGCTAATGCGAAACATAGCGGAATTATATTCACTTACTGTCTTATAATCTTGAAGACGTAAGTGCATCCAATCATAACGGGCTTTGGGGAGAATGACCGTCTTTTGGTGGTCATACCTCTCTTTGAGGTTATTCCAAAGGACAAGAGGATCCTTATCGTTAAATATTCGCTTTCTCACTCTCGAAGGTGGTGTCAAGAAAAAATAATTGCTTTTGTTATCTCCGATTGGATGCATTATTACCATCTTTAATTGTTTCTCCAAGGTCATTAGCTTCTAGATGGATTTCAGCAACAAGTATCCATGATAAATAATTTTTTCCAGTGATGTCTAATGCCACAAACTCAAGTTTTTCCAAATTTGCCATCAAAACAAAGGATGAATAGTTCAATGGAAATGATGTTTTGAGTTTCGAATATGTAATATAGAGATAAAAAACCTTTTACCTTAAAAGAGACCGATGCACTGTAGCAACATAGAGCGTCGTGCTGATAACGTGTTGTAAACCAAATGATCCCAATGTGTGAGAAAGTTAGTTAGCGAGGAATGAGAGAAGTCGCACACGAGACTGGTATGGTAAGACGAGAACTCTATTTCGCGATCTCTTTTCAACAGCGGGGCGGCACCCTTTTATAGCTCGTATGATAAGATACATGAACCTTATTAATGATTCATTGATGACTCTACAGACTATTGTTGCGATACGAATCTAACAGGATTCATTAATAAACCTATTAAGTTCATAACTATTTTCCATGGGATGCTGGGCCATTCACATTTATAACAATAACAGAATAATAAAAAAAAAAGGTGGAAACGTGCATGTGGTTGTACCTAGTGCTTTCCTATTTATGCTCTACTAATTATCTAAAGATAAAAGGATAAATTGCAACAATTAATAAGAGATAAAATAAAACTATTAAAATTCTAAATCATAATTCTCCAAGTCTCATAATTGTAATTTCTCTCTCCTTGACCACGCCTTTAGTCATCAACGTGGCTGACTCTTATCACAATATCTACACAAAGATAAGAAAAGATAAGGTTTATAGGCAAGAAATGGTGTAGCATTAGAGTGAATAGCTTCTGTTGCTGTTAACTCAATCCCCTAATAATACTAAAGACTTAAAACACTTTCTAAAAATTATCCAAATCAATTTTTTTGAACAAATTATCCAAATCAATTTAATTCTTCCCTTTCTCAAACCAATTTAAAATGATCCAAATTTATAAAATTAAAATAAATTATTTTTATCCTTATTTTAAGATTTCTTAAATTCAAACCTAAAAAATATAATAAAAGTTTAAAATATAATATTTATTCTCGGTTTGATTCGATTCGGTTACTTTTAAAAATTTGAAATTAAAATCAACAACCAAACTGCATTTGCTAGGTTTTAAAATTTTAAAAACGAACTTTAAAAAAATAATTTAAAATATTTCAAAATTGGGTCGATTTGATTCGGTTTAATTTATTTTTTTCGATTTAATTGTTTCATGCACACCCTAATTGCTAGACGATTCCTAGGAGTCACCACCATTTCCTTTTCGTTAATTATAGGGTTGGGGCAAAAGTTTTTAAACCACTAAGAAAGTTCATTGAAATTACAAGTACAACTATACAAGACACCAACATGTCCAAATTTTTTTTAATAGGAGGAGGGGGAAACCCTAAACACACTAGTTATAGTTTAACACCCTTCTCGGACTTGCAGTGTCGGGCTTATCCCTAAGAATGAGATTAGCCACACCACTAGGAAGGGTTCTCCATTTTATGAAGTTGTTATGATGATGCTTCAAAGCCATCTTAGCAAGATGGTCCGCCACATGATTCCCTTCTCTATACACATTCTTTAGGCTCACCATCCAGTTCTTTTGTAGCCAATCTTTACATTCTTGGATAACATTAGAGAGGGAATTTTCTATCTGTTGTAGGTTGTACACGGGAAGGGAATCCACTTCCACTATAGTCTTTCTGCATCCCATCTCCTACGCTATCCTGAGGCCAAACATAAGGTCTCAAGAAAGAACTCCAACGCAAAGCTGCTAAAATAGCGCCAAATGCCATTTCAACCTCAATGAATGCTTTCTACACTTCGAACATTTTTTGCTCCACGAGAGGGTGCCAAAATGGGGTGCCATTTTAATAATTAAATGTTTTTTTATTAAAAAATATAATTAAACTTAACGGTTATATTTTAATGGGTATATTTTTCATAACGATCGTGAATTTAACTAGATATATTTCAGATAGTAACAATTTCAAATTTCAAATTTTGTCCGAAATTTGAATTTCAAATTTCAACCGTTGAAATTCAAATTTGAAATTTTAACCGCCAAAATAAAAATTAAAAAAATTATAATTCGTCTATAAATATGATAAATTTTCTCATGTTTTTCATCCATCTATCTTACATTCTCTTTCAGTTTTCCAATATCTCCTTTCGACTATTTATCCTTTCATATTTTCGCTCATCAAGTGATATGAATCGCTTTTCCAATATTTTAGAGAGATCCCTAATATTGAAGTTAGCGCATAATGATGATTTGGATGTGTTGTATACGCAAACTGTAAGGTCCGGCGGGTTTAGCTGGGCGACGCCAAGAAGGCATCGCGGGTTCCGCTCTGTGCCACGTAATCTGCTAATCGTGGTAGAGCTGGAGCAAGCCACGCCCCAAATCCCGGCCAACCTGACATGCGGATTCAACCGGCTTTCCGGATGCGACCACGTGACTCTTTAACTAATTTTTTTTTTTTTTAAACCAACTGGCACCTGTAGGTATGGCCCACACTTATAATAATTCAAAATATTATATACAAATCAAAAGAATCCATCAACGGAGAGTGGTGTCCATCAAAATCTATACACATATAATCGAGTCCCATTTTACTTATACAAGATCAATCTTACATTTACAAATCGTGAGCACGGAACCTACATGTAGTGAACCTTTCCGTGCGCCGCCCAAAGAATATGCGGAAGTCTTTCGTGATGTCTTCTCCTCGTACTCTACACGGATTAAACCCGTGCTAAGCTTTACGCTTAGTGAAACATATGTCTTATGCATATACACATTTAACGCATAAAACAATAACAGATAATATAAATTTCATGCATTTATATTATGACTTATACGAGTACTTCTTCTTATAATAGGCTTACGCTTATTCGAGATCTCCCGTAGGAGTTACAGATCTTATTCTTATGCAGAACTTATGCTTATAACAAACTTATATGTATTCGGGACTCCCGTAGGAGATACAGATCTTACCCTTATTCGGCACTTATACTTATGACAGACTTATTTTCAATGACTCAGAGGAGATACAAGATCTTACCCTTATTCGTACTTATACTTATGACAGATCATTACCGGACTTCAGAGGAGTTACAAAACTTATACTTATACTACTGAGTTTACACTGTTCTGAGGTACCCAGAGGTATCACGTAGATTACTTTAACGGTACCGTATTACTACTTATTCTTATACCTAAGTACTTGTAAGTACTACAAAACTTATACCGGGTACTCGTATCTTACTTCAGACTACTACATATCCCGGTCTTACTGAATCCTATATAATCGGTATCATGGATTTTATACATGTATTACAGAACTGATACTTGTCTTATCGTTACGGGAGTACCCATAGGTACTACAGAACTTAATTAGATACAAGAGTACCCGTAGATACTGCAGAACTTAATCAGAGACAGGACAGAACATATTCAGATACGGGAGTACCCGTAGGTACTACAGAACTTATTCGGGATACAGACATACCCTATGCAGATACGGAGTACCAGAGGCTCAGAACTTATTCGATATTGACATAACTTATTCAGATACGGGACTTATCAGATACAGGAGTACCCGTAGGTACTACAGGACTTATTCAGATACAGGACTTATCGGATACAGGAGTACCCGTAGGTACTACAGGACTTATCAAATACAGGACTTATCAGATACAGGAGTACCCATAGGTACTACAGGACTTATTCAGATACAGGACTTATCGGATACAGGAGTACCCGTAGGTACTACAGGACTTATCAAATACAGGACTTATCAAATACAGGAGTACCCATAGGTACTACAGGACTTATTCAGATATTGTGACTTATCTGATATTGTGGAGTACTGTGAGGGTACTACAGACTTATCAGGGATAATAAGGAGTGTCTGTGAGGTACATAGACTTATCAAATACGTGACTTATCAACATAGAGTACCTGTAGAGGTACTAAGGTGATTCTATACAGAGACGTAACTTATCGTGATACAAGAGTACCCGTAGTACTACGTACATCATACGCATGTAACTTAATCAAATAGCTGTGAGTACCCGTAGGTACTACGTAACATATCAAATAATGTGACGAACTTATTCGCATACGAGTACCCGCAGTACTACGTGAACTTATACAGAGACAGGCGTACCCGTAGGTACATGTAATCCTTAATCGGGAGATGTGAGTACCCGTAGGTACTACAGATCTTATTCAGAGACTTATCATATAACTGTTTGACTTTTCTAGACCGCACTTTAATAAGTAAGACACAAAGACAAGGCACCAAGATACTATACAGCATTTTAAGTGCCGTAGTACTTAACAGATGTGAGTGCCGTGAGCACTAATCAGAGTACCAGCACTAATCAAGAGTGCCGAGAGCACTAATCAGAGACCGAAGTACTAATCAGAGTACTGGCATTTCAATCAGAGTGCCAGAGCACTACCGTGAGTACCGGCACTAATCGGGAGGCTCGAGCACTAATCAGAGTACCGGGCACTAATCAGAGTACCCGGCATTAATCAAGAGTGCTAGAGCACTAACAGGAGTACCGAAGTACTAATCGAGTGCCGAGCACTCAATCGTGGAGCAACCAAGTACTAATCGAACAGGAGTGTACATTGTAGGAGTACCAAAGTACTAATCAGAATAGGAGTGTTGTGTCATTTAATAACTGGTCTTAGGTAGTTTTACAATTATATGAGTTCAGTAACATACTCTCTTATAGTAGAGCATTGTTAGCCACATTATACGTTCATGACGCATCAGACTTATATACCGTAAGGTATGATGAGCATGTAATCACACCTTAATCATGTATTCTTCTTCTTATATGAATCTACTTTACCTGGTGAATTGGAATCAATCCAATCGATCGTCAATCTTCAAGTTATGGCATTTTCATGCCAACTAGCCTGGGCTTACCGATTTACCAAGGATAGTTTGAAACATTAATTTTCCAGTGCCTTGTTTCCATATTTGACACTGATCTTTGTACTCCTTAAAGTTAAGGTGCTAAGGGTTCATTCCAACTGGAATCACCTAATTCGAGCACCGGAGTTCTCATAGTTACGTCCGAAACAACTCCTGACTACTCTATGATTAACTCGATGCAGAAATGGGCTTGCACATACTCTACTTGGAGTGAATTTTTGGGCTATCTAGAGTCAGAATTTGAGATTCTATTAAATATAGTTTGTTCTCCTGAAGTCTATTTTAAGTGGCCACTTGAATCACTCAAATCGGATAAGAAATGAGGAAGTTATGGCCAAAATACAAAACTGTCATAACAGAAAACTGCAATGTGTCAGGACAGACAAGCTCAAGTTGTATTCGCATAACTCGGCCTAAAACGATCAGGGACCGAAATTGTACTGCATAGCCAAGTTGTACTGCATAACTCGCTAAAAATGACCAGAACTGAAATTGTACTAAGATAAGCTCAAGTCAGACTCAGATAACTTGGCCAAAAATGACTAGACCGGAAATTGTACCGTACAAGCTCATATTGTACTCTGCATAAGTCTCCAGTACCTTAATGTGTGTTTTCTCACATTTTTCCATACTTTTGATACCCAAATCAATTCTATACTTCAAACACACATCCAAATCATTTCAAATTCATCTTATATCCTGAATTATACTCAAATCATCTTTCAATGGATATCTTTCTTCCAAATTCTTTCATGAATCTACTCAGCCATTCTAATATGGGTTACAACCCATACACAATTCAAAGTCAAGGATTTGTTAGGGTTTATTCTAAACCCTAGCTCCATTACTTGTCATTTAACCATGAATCCAAACAAAAAGGGGAATTCTTACGTATCTTGTTCCTTGTGGGTTTTACCCACCTTAATTTCAAGAAATCTAAGGTTAAGATGCAATTCAATGAAAACCCTAGATTTGGAGACAAGATATTAATCATACAAAGCCTTAGAATCCCATGTGATCCATACAAAATCCATAATCAAGGTAGTTTCCATACAAAAAATCTAAAGTTCCATACCTTGGCTTGCTTGGCTTCCTCTTCCTCTTCTTCTCTTCCTTTTCCTCTTCTTCTCCCCATTCTCTTATCACTTCACGGTTTGTTCTTTTTAGCCCTTGGAGACCAAATTCTCGTCTTTAAATCATGGATTTGCCAGGCCATGTTTGGCCCTCCAAAACCCATTTTCAAGTTAAGTTTGCTTATTTGCTTTTAAGCCCATAACTCATTCTATTTGTATTTCAAGTTTTCTTTTATTGTATTTTGGTCTCTAATCTCTAGGAATCAGCACAACACCTTATTATTTATACTCCGCCTCAAATCTTGTCAATTTATGACTTTAAGTCCCTCTTTCGACAATTTACAATTTTGTCCTTAAGTTTTGCAACTCAGTCTTCTGCTTCCATGTTTCGTATTTAACTCACGAAAAACATTCAAATTAAGCTTACAAAAATGTCTTGTAAACATGTCGAAATCACAGGGTACATTTCTGTGGCAAGAGAATGCTGAGATCGAAGACTTATCGTGGACTATTTTGTTACTCCTCAGATGAAAGTTTTTTCCGAAGGAGGTTCGAATGAGTCGCCCTCTATTTCTTCGAATCGTAACGAGGTCGAACAATATGATCCATACTTCATTCAAAGAACAAAGATGCCGTCGTGGAGCCTCTGGGCCCTGGCTATCCCTTCAAAAGATAACAAACATGATGTAATTCCTCGTCACTGAACACCCAGATTCCCGTGGACGACACGGGGGAACTGAGAAAGCACGCTGCTAGAGGTCCCAGAAGGGGCCCAGGGAAGTCAGCATGCAAATGTTCGCTTACCTCATTACTGAGGCTACCTAAACAATATCGATATTCCTCGTATCATACAAACTGGGAACAACGTGGCTTTCCCGGGCATGTTGTGGGAGTATTGATCGCATGCATCGAAGTGGAAAATTTGTCCTACCGCGTGGCAAGGTATGTATACGGGTCATTGTCATGAACCAACAATCATTTAAGCCGTGGGCATCTCTCAAGATCTTGGATATTACGCATTCTGGGTCTACCCGTTCATCGAATGACATAAATGTTCTGGGGAGAAGTCCCCTGCTTTACATTATTAGCAAATGGTCATGCTCCTCCGCCAACTATACAATTAACTAGTCATGAGTATAGAATGGGATATTATCTACCGATGGTATTTATCCAAACTGGTCGATATTCAGAAAAACAATTTCACCACAAGGCTTGAAGAAAAAAACATTTTCGCTAAAGCACAAGAGTCGGCACGAAAAGATGTGAGCGCCTTCGGGGTACTTCGTCTGCTTTGCACTGCGGCATGGACCAAAGACGCTGGGGATGAAGAAATACTACAGATATTGCGAAAGCGTGCATAATAATGCATAATATGGTCACGAGAACGAAGGAGATATTGTAACAATGACTTTGATGGAAGGGATGCAAATCCGTCAGACAGTGTCACATGTGATACACCGTAATTAGAAGACTTATGCAAACTCATTATCGACGGTGACAGGCTACTCCACTTCTGCAATGATCTTATCGAAGATTGGGTAATCGATATGGGCGATTTAATAACCTTCTATCAATTTCAAGTTACTTCGTATTTTCAATTCCAAATTCTATTTCATGTCAGATTTTAATTCCCACTTCACTTACAATGTGATTTAATTTCAATTCCAATACGTTGATTTTCAATTTCACTCACCTCAAGTTATATTTTCAATTCCAATTAAAGATAATAAATATTGATTACAATTTAAAAATAAAAACAACATAATAAATAACAACTAAAAATTAAAACCTCGCAGATAACCTCTATCTTCGTATATTCCAATATGTCAAGGTAAAGTGGGTTCATGCCAAATGCAGACGCTTCCACGATTTTCATCTCATTTTCAGATTCAATTTCTTGCACTGCCTTCTTCAATTTCTAACTATTAAGTTACTAATGCTATCTCCCGGCTGAAAGCATAAATTTTAATCTTGTCGCCAATTTGGCTGCTTCACTCATTCTTTCATTCCAAAGGGTGATGATCTAGTGATCTTTCAATAAATGCCATTTCTCTTTGTTTTTGCATTGCTTCTTCAAGCCTTTCGCCCAATGGCCTATCGAGGTTTAGAGCGGAACGAGGGTCAAGTCATCCCCTAAATATGGAGTTTCGACGAAAAGATTCAACATGAGTTGATTCAAGAGACTACTACCGAATGAGTTTTCATTCTCTATTGTCACTGGGATACTCACCATTTCCGCCTCCATTTTCAATATATTCCAACAATGCTCGTATTGAAATACTTTCCAAATAATCTGAAAACATTTTCTGGGCTTCATCAACCCGACAAACATATTTAAATAATTCATTTAATACCAAATATCAAATCATACTAATGCCTAAATTAAAAGTTTTTATATCTTACATTATTTTGCTCCTGTGTCCACTTGTTCGAGTCTTTCAATTTGACTATAAAAACCGACAAATTTGTCGTGATTTTGCATTCATATCGCCCAACGACTTTAATGAAGACGAGAACGCTTCTTCTGACGCTCCATGAGTTCTAGCAGAAGATTTCGCTGCACGCACCACCTCAGTTGCTCATTCCTGCATCAGATTCGCCAGATAAGCCACGCAGACAATTAATTTATCTTCTTCTACGCAGGTTTTTGTCCTTTTCATGATTTTCTCTCTAATCTGTAACGACTCATCAAGTAGACGGCGCTAATATCATGACATTTCCGACAAGATTATTATATAACCTAAGATTTGCCTATGTTAACCGCTTAAAGAACCAATATATTGGTAACCATCTACAAAAATATAAATAAATATTATAATCAATGTAAAAAATGAGCAATTTATAAAGTATACAAATAAATCTATCAATACTAAAATTTATAATCAATTTAAAGAATGAGCAATTTATCAATTAAAAAATTATCAATTTATCAATTTAAATTTAAAAAGTCAATTTGTAATCCTAAAAGAATGAGCAATTTATCAATTAAAAATTATAATCAATTTAGAGAATGAGCAATTTATTAATTAAAAAATTATCAATTTATCAATGTAAATTTTAAAAATCAATTTGTCAATTTAAAAATGAGCAATTTATCATTTAAAAATTAGCAATTTATCAATTTAAAAAATCATAATCAATTTAAAAAATAAGAAATTTATAAAACTCATACCCGTAAAATTTATAAAACTCAATTATAAAACTTATTTATAATGAATGTAAACAATTAAAATATATGAATTTTGTAAAAAGAGGATACCGTCTTCTTCCTCCCTCTGTCTTCCTCTTCCCCTTCTTTCTTCCTCTTCCCCTTCTTTCGCCTTCCCCAAACTTACACCAGGGTCTGCCTGCAATGCCACTGGCTGATCTTACCAGATTCAAAAGCTTGTGGTTTTTCTTGCACCAAAAGGCAAGGCTCGTATTTTCCTTCATTTTTCCTTTCATTCACTGTAATTTTATAGGGTTTGAAATGGAATATAGCCGTTGTCCCAAACAAGAGCCTATCAACTAGCTGTTTCAGACCTCTATTTCTTTTCCTCTCCAAAGTGCCAAATATGGCACCCCATAAACTGACGACATTCGCCACCGACTTAATCGTCATTTTGTTTTCACTTTTATATGCAAGGCCATCACAGTGCATATTATCTCTGATAGCACTCCCGCTTGTTTGGCTTCTAAGCCTTCGCTATTCATAGAATTGCACTGAAGCTTATTACAGCTCCTTCAAGTCTCATTCTCATCTCTTACTAGGCTTCCCGCACCTGCTATTTCATGGTTCTCAGCCATGCTTCCATCTATATTGACTTTCAGCCACCCCGAGGGGGGTCTCCTGCTGTTATGATATCCTAGCAATACGATTGCACCATGTCCCATTTCCTCTCAAGGCTCACATGTTTATCATTAAAGACTTCATTGTTCCTCCATTTCCATAGCCACCATAGGCATATGGCAAAAGTTTCATTCCAGGGTTTCTTGTCATTAGGAAGGTTTAGCTTGAGATTTCAGTGGATCCAATCCTGGAATGTTAGATTCTTGCCTCTGTCCTTTAAATTCTTCTCCAGAGAGGTTTTTCATTTCCACATGAGCGGAATAGATGAGCTAGGCTCTCGGTATCGTTACTGCAGTGGTGACAATTGGAGTTATTAGTCAGCCCCCTCCTCTTCCTCGTTGCATTCGTCAATATTTTCCTGTAATATACTAGCCACATGAATGATCGAATCTTAGGGGGGACTTTTAGCTTCAAAATAAGGTTCTAAGTTGCATCTTAGAAAGAATCTGTTTGAGTTTGAAGGGTGGTATACGCAGATTTGAGAGAGAATCTCTTATTTGATAGTCTCAACAAATTCCTTCTTGCTTCTTTCCTCTTTTATACTAAATCCTAAGACGATATTTGATAACGTGACACGAGCAATTTAAAAAATCAGATACTGATACAACAAGCGACACGACATAATACGATAAAATAAAAATAATTATCCTTACAAAAAATTAATAATTATACTAATAAATTAATAATAAATGGATGAATTTTTATGTCATTATTTGTATTTACAAAAAAAATTTTTGAACTTACAAAAGAGAATTATACTAATTCATATTCTCTTTTATCAAATTTAATTATTTATTAAATAACTTATCTTATAATTGAAGCATAATCCCCCTTTGACTACTCCCACCCCCTGCCACCCCACCCCCTTTTGACCCTAAATTCCCACCCACCCACCCACCCCTACCCCCTACCCCCCTGCTCCCTACCCTGCCACCCCCACCCACTCCACTGCTCCCTGCTACTCCACTCCCTGCTCCCTTCGGCCCCTCCCCTCCCCTGCTCCCCTTATCAATGTTGTTACATAGAGATATAGGCAAGAGGGTGGACTACATAGAATAGCCCGATGACATAGTCAGGACTTGACTTTGCAAGGACTATCCTGCCCACGAAGGTGAGATACTTTGATTTCCATCCCTCTAGTCTTCCCTCAATCCGATCCAATAGGTATTGGAACGTGCCTAAATTTACTCGGCCCATAATGGATGATATATCGAGATATTTCTCCAGGTGAGGCTTGATTGAGATCCCCGAGATTTTGGAGATCTTCTGAGCTACTGCCTTATCCACCCCGGAAGAGAAGGCGATGGTGGACTTATGCAAAATGATTTTTTGCCCTGAAGTGACACATAAATTGTTTAGACAGTCCATGATGATTTCAATTTGTTCCTCTGAAGCTTTTGCAAAAAGGAGAATCATCAACGAAAAAAAGATGCGATAAGGGAGGGCCATAACGTGATAATTTTATGGGTTTCCATAGCCCTTCTGCTACAGCTTGGTTAATGATGTGGCCTAGTCTTTCCATGCACAGGACAAACAGGTAAGTACTGCTATATTTAAAAAAAAAATACAAATATAATAAGTTTTTTAAAATAATCCTTAAAACAGTGCTTAAAATATAATTGATGACTATGATTTTAACTTCAAGCTTAAAATCGTAGTCAATAATTACGATTTTAACTTAAAAAAAATTTAAAACCATAATCATGACATGCTTTTGATTTATATATACTAGTTAGGCCATTTTTTTTTCAAAAACGTATTAAATTAGTATTTAAAAAAATATATTATTTTGAGACAAAACTCGAGATATTTTCACTTTTTTTCCCTTCCAAATTAAAGGATACCTGCAATTACAAAAAGAAACTCACTCTAAAACCTACCTAACTCATATCAACGTGTACTCTCCTCGGATTAGGGATACATATTTTTAGCATTTTATAGGATTTGATAGACAAATGGTGTGAGTTGGAGAATATGTATCCATTTTATAGGATTTGATAGACAAATGGTGTGAGTTAGAGAACATGTATCCAATGGTGGGGATGGCAACAAGTTGGGTTTTTTTTTCCAGATTTCTACCTCGTTCGCCTATAATGGACAAGTATGAAATTAGTATTATCGGGTTTTTGATGAGTTTGGGATTAATGTTATCGGGTTTTTGGCAAAGTGGGATGAGGTGGGTTCAGGTATTATTTAGTTTTACCCTACCTTGATTATATAAAAAATGATTTTTATTTTATTTTATAATTTTTATATCATAATAATAATATGTTTAATAAAATAAAATAATAAAAATAAAATTAAGATTAAATTAAAATTAAACAGGGTATGTATGAGAATTTATTTAGTCAACTGTTATGTCCCATTTAAAAGAGACGGAATGGGAAATGTCATATAGAATGGTTATTGGGAGTCTTGGGACAAGGTCATCCCATTGCCGTTTCTATCCACGATCATAATTGATAGGAAATGCTTTGTGACACTACGGTGTTAGACACAATTTTAAAAAATAGAAAGTTTTTAAAAGTAAACTTAGAAAGTGTATGCCCACTTTCTTCCCTCCCTTATACTAAATGATAAAAATTACTATCCTTATAAAATTATGGTGACTTTTTTTTACATCATGGTATCGTGTAGCAACACCCTAATTGATAACATCAAATTCTAAATAATCCGTTGGCCGATTCGTCTCCCTATTTGCATGAATTGCTTGAACTGCCTATTCACTAGCCAAAAGCTCTTTAACCATAGCAAGAAGATTTTGCAGTCGTGAACAATGTAAAATCTTCTACGTAATCCAGTTCACATCCATGAAGGAATCTGCTTTCAGAGACACTCTTCGATAGCCCCATCTCAAGCAAATTTCAAAATCTGTCACTGATTATTATTTTTTGTTCATCTAGCCTTACATTTCTTTAGCATATTTGATTGAAACTGTCTATCACAAACTCATTTTGATAAGGGGCTTAATGGCATGAAAATTTGTTTGGTATCATTTTCATATACACAAAATGACCATGATTATATTTTAGTTTGAGATTAGTCAATATACATCGTAGATTCATAACATAGTAATTAAAGCATTTGGCTTTAGTTTGAAATAGGATTGCTCTTATTTTAAGTACATATTGGTAAATAGAACACTTATTGAATCTACCTTATAATTCAATAGCCAAATTTCTATGGGTAGTGACGGTTTATATGTCGGTTACTTTATCTGGTGGGCCAATGCCTAGAGCAAATTTTGCATAGGCCTTGGATTTTAACAAAACCAGAATTAGGCGATTTAATTATATTTCTCATTTGAGTTAAGAACTTAAGATAAAAAGTTTAACTTTGTTCTTTCAAGAGGATTGAAATAAATAGGAGAAGGTGATGAAGTAACTCGAAATGGTGCCTGTCACATAAACTTTTGGATATAAGATAATGAAAATACTCGTGCAAGAAAAGCTTTAGGAATTAGGATGTTATAGATTTTAAAGGGACCAAGAGTAGTAGAGATATGATTAGTGTGTTGATACCAACAAGAAATATTCGCTTCGGACATATATCGTATTTGGATTTTAAGGATATATTTAATGTATCGGAGATATATCGGGTGGATATTTTGACATGAATATCGATATATTTGAAAATTAACAAATACTTTTGAATGGAAATACTTTCTAAAAGTGTAAAATGACATTAATAATCAAATATATACATTGAAATTACATTACACAAGGTTTTAAAATCAAAATGAAGATCGATGTGGCTCCATTGCAAAATTTGATGAGGATCCAACATCCATAAAAACAATACTTATACCAAGAGACACTGTCCCATAATATCATTATGTGGATCAGCACTGCCACGATAAACGCTCGATTCAGATCCACAACTTCTCTATAGACAGTAAAATCCGTGGTTCATCAACATGCCTCGTTTCAAATATTAACTAACATTTATTAATATATTATTATTAATGAAATGTTACTCTATTAATATATTATTACTAAATTAATCAATTTTAAAATATGAAAGTATCATATAAACTATCACAAAGAAAAAATGGAGAAATAAGATTGATATGGTAGAGAGAATTTGTGATCAAATGAAATGATTTTAGAGGTATTTATATATTTTTGGGTCAAAATAACCGTTGATGGTCAAAATCTTTGTAATTTAATTATAGCCGTTGGATTTAATTTTTGTGCAAATCTGACCGTTAGACCTTCTTTAAACTGTTTGGATCAATCCATAACCGTTGGATCAAGTCAGGATTTCAAATTTGACCATTTGAATATATCTCCGATATTTTACTGAAAAATTAAACTAACGTGCGCATGTGCCACATATCCGATATTTCCACGATATATGACCGGGAGCATACTCCATTTGTCAATTTTTTTCCCTCAAATGATTAATACCTGATGATATCGTGTCGGACATACGATATCCGATATACTCCAGCATTGTCTCACCTGAGAGTACTTGGATATTTTTAACCCTCCTCGGTTGATACTTTCTAAAAGATTAATCACTCCCAAATTTAATGATCACCAATCTAATATCTTGTATATAAATTTCTAACTAGAGATTGATGGATTATTTTTTTGACACATATTTTTACTTTCTGCATTACATCATTGTAGTACTCATGTTTTTGGGACTCAAGCTTGGGGATCTCATATAAGTAATGGATCACAAACTGAACATATCGAGGGGGCTTAAATTAAAAAAAAAAAGGTATGAAAAATCTTAAAATTTTGAAATCAAAAAATTAAAATTTGTAAGCTTTCATGTATCATATATTAGCATTCATAGTTATAAATATACTACATTTTTAAATGAATCAATTTTTTCATTGGCGTGATTAATTCAAATGCAAAAATGCGGTCAATCATTATCTATGTGTAGACCCTCAATTTTGCCCTCAAGACTTTGGTGATTTATCCTATTCGTGTCAAGCACTACCTATCGCTCTCATATAACACCCACATTAGGCCCTTTAGCTTAGTCCGTCTCAGCCATGTGAGCTTGTATGTGTCCGTTGAGCGTATGTAGTTCACTTTAGAGTGTCATCATGGCTTATTTTAGTTATTGCATCGTATATAGGGAAGCAAGTGGGCCCCTCGAGGTTTTAGCTCAATCAAAGTTTATTAGAGTATGTCAAATTCGTAGAAAGCACTTGAGTTTCGCTTTCGATCATATCTCCCTTTATCCGAACTCGTAATTGTTCACCGTTTGTTTGTCGATTCCTTCTCGCTAAGGAGGTTTTTTTTTAAAATTATACTTTTGTCAACCGTTGACTAATCCCGCTTTGACTGTTCATCGTAGCAATACGTGATACAAATAATCGCAGTTTCGTAAAATGATTTCCAAAACACTCTCCTTGCTTCATCATATCTCCCTCATCCGTGACTTGGAATGGTGCAATCGCTTTTTTGTTGGTCTCCTTATTCTTCAGTGAAACATTATATATCAAAGTTTCATAATTTTCCTCAACCGATGGACTGGTCGGTGTCGGTTCAACCTAGCTAGTCGGGCTAAATTTTGTGTAGCCGCTTTTTAGATTTTGAGCCCAAATCGTATATGGGTCGGGGCCATAAGCCTGCTTTCTCCGACCACAAGGTGCATTAGGTCCATTTTGGGCCTTGATTAAGTTACATGCATCCCACCATGAATCCATGTGGATACTTGGTAGGAAGCAAGTCAAATCTTAAGAGATTCAAACAGATGGAAAATAAGGGAGAGGGAGTTAATGGGGAAGTCAAGTTTCCAGACCGATTGGGGCCCTTTCCAAAGCTTGGAAGGTGGAAAACACCAGGTAGGTTCAGATGAGGTGAGAATCATGTGTGTGAGAAAGATCAAAGTGCAAAGGACCTTGGAAGGACATTTTTCCTGCCCAAACGCACGCTTATTTATTCGGCTGATGCTTAGCTTGATTCTTTTCTGCGCTTTGTGGGAAGAGGTAAGAAATATGCCCTGGCTCCACTCTATTCTTTAATAGACATTCTTATCAACTTTGAGGTTTCTCCCTCACCACATTTTGAGCTGCCACGCCATAATGCAAAGTTTGCCTCAACAGCTTCATGGGAAGTTTGGGTAGTTTGGTTTATTTTGCTGCCCTCACCATCCGAGCCGAGAACCCACTACCTGCTATCTTGTTAGATTCCTGACTCTTTAAGAAGTTTGTGACAAATTCTTGAGAGCCTCTCTCAATGGTATGGACTGGTTGGGAAACCAGATTAGTCGGTTCATTAGGTTAGGTTTGCAGGAATGACTGTTTGGGGAGTTTGGTTTGTTTTGGTTGGTTCTCACTCATCCGAGCTGAGAATCAATCACCATTTATCTTGTTAGATTCCTAACTCTTTTAGGAAGTTTGTGACAAATTTTTAGAGCCTCTCTCAATGGTATGGACTAGTTGGGAAACCAGATTAGCTTGTCTATTAGGGTTAGGGTTTAAGTGTGAATGCAGTTTGGGAGTTTGGTTTGTTTGGTCGGGTTCTCACTCATCCGGAAATGAGGTAAATCAATCACCGTTTATCTTGTTAGATTCCTGACTCTTTAGGAAGCCTAGACAAATTTTGAGATCCTCTCTCATCTAGATGGACTGGGCTTGAAACCAGATCATTCCTGGGCTCATTTAGGTTAGGCCTGAGGAGCTTGCATAGTCCCCGGTTGGTTTTGGTCAGGTTCTCACCATCCGGGAGCTGAGAATCGATCACCGTTTGTTTTTTTTTTAGGATTCCTGACCTTTAGGAAGGTTCTGGAAAATCTTTGAGAGCCTCTCACGATATGGACTGGTTTGAAACCAGATCACGGTTCATTTAGGTTAGGTTTGTAGGAACTAGCCGGGTAGTTTGTTTGTTTGGTCGGGTTCTCACTCATCCGAAGCCGAATCGACATCGTTTGTTTTTGTGGATTCCTGACTATTTTAGGTCTTGAAAATTTGAGAGACTCTCTGACGCACTTTTCCAGTGACAGAATCGCTGCACCCACAAGACCTCCCGCACCAAGCTCGCTTCGACCGACAAGTTACCATGAAGCTAAGCCGCTAAAACTGCCGTAAACCGATTCAAAACGGGTTATAAAATTTTTCACTCTTTTCTATCAAAACTGTACCTTAGATTTTAACTAAATCCGGGCAAAGATAACGATCGCACGCGTGGTCAAGCCCAAAATACAAATCACCCGTATAAACAATATACACCCCAATGTTTTCCAAATGTCCAACTATAACAATAGTTGACCTTCCATTCTCATCAAACAGTAGTAAGATATGATCAATCCAATATAAGTTTATCTGCAACCCTGCTTTTCTCAAAACCATGTATGCATATTTTACAAAAGATATTTTACATATACAAATGTCACATTTTAAGTTTTACTTTAGGCTTAATTTACACCTATCTTATATATAATCACAGCATCACCTAGGACTCGAGGATCCCTGAAAGATCTTTCTGCCAAAGACTCTGACCGAAAAAAATTATTTTAAAACAAACCGTGAGCCAACCGTCTGAGTACTATAAGTTCTAAATGCCATTGCTCATTGCTGTACTCTAATATGAAAATCAGACATAAAATGGTTGTAAACCGTTTATGAGAAAACCGAAGTTTTTGCTATGAAACCATTTCAAACTGCTTAAACTATTTCGCCGATATCCTGCTCAAACTAATTCCCGCAACAAATCGCTCAAAACTATTTACCACAAAACTGCTTTTGGGGCTGGTGGTTATTATCCGAAAGTGCTATATCAGAATAAGTACTCAACCACTGTGGCCCATTTCTCGAATAATTTAGAAGTGATGCCCCAACCCTGCAACTGCATCTAGAGGAACCCTAACACTACTCCTATTAAGATGGTCCATGAATACTTATGGGACTTTGAGTATAGCATAATGGAACTCTAACCAAAAATGTTCTGAGGAACCCTAACCAACACCCTTCATCGCTTATGTACTAAGCTTTCCACTTAACTATATACCTCAATGTGCGAGGGCGACTCAATTATATAAATATATGCTGATTCAACCCCAAATCTGCCGAATGTGCAATATAGTTAATGCACATCCCATAACCTCACAAGTATGCACAATCCGAAATACATCCGACTGAACCGAGTCAGGCATCTAGGGTTTTTGCTAAACCAGCAAACTGCTTTTTAACACCGAAATCAAACTTTTCACGAAGATAACAATCGTGGAAAATAAAATGCTTTATAACCCATATTTAGCACTTACAAACTCAGAATTTAAACACTTTCGCTTTAGAAATGATTTTGAGTACTCACCTTTTCTCCAATTAATTTCTTTCAAATTTGGCTACACTCTAGATTCTCAAAGCTTCGATGCTCAAATCTCCGCCTACACACTCATTCAAATTACGAAATACCTCGCCCAACGTTTTAACCATAAAAACACAGGTTAGAGTCAGCAACTATATCGAACGAACTACCCTAACAAAACTTTACTATACCTATTCGATACGGACATCGATAATATGATGTGAAATTGACCAAATGTCCATACACATTAAATGCCCCATAAAATTCATCTGCTTTTAGTCAACTTTGACTTAAGAGACTTTCCCCGATATAGTCTAAAAATACTCAAACATTTATGAAAGACTCATTCAACTATTCGACCAACTCGGAATTTCAATCTCAAAACCGGCCCATAAATAGCCCCAAATTCAAATTTCGATCGTCCGAATACGTCCCAAAAAATTCCTAAACTCGCCTAAAAAAATTTTGGGACTAAAGCTACGACTTTACGGTCTTGATGAAAATTTCAAGCCATTATATAACCTTAAAGCTTGAAATAACAATAAAATAGGCAAATTTTCTACCTTTAAAGTTTATCAAAGGCTGTATATTTGAAAATTTGCGTTAGCCTCTTCACGCATACCAATTTTGCCTTCCTCAAGCCCGACGAATGTCTACGTCCGATTTCATAGATCCGAGAAAGAATCAAAGAGAGAGGTAAATAAAAAACAAACGTCCCCCGCCCTCTCCAGCTCCGTCCGCCCCTCGCCATTTGATATTTATCCTTTTGTTTTTCTTTTTTTTCTTTTTCTTTACTTATTATCAATTAATGATACTAATTTCACGTTTCATTTGAATCTATTTGTCTTAAAATTTTATTTAATTCCTAATTGAATATTCTTTAAATATTTGCTATTTTTTCGAGATTTTCAAAACCCTGTGTTTCACTCTAAACCTGTCTAGAAATTTAAAATATCTCGACTGTCTTCAATTTAAATCTAAACTTTCCCGGGTTACTTTAGATTTCGCATCTAACTTAATCTAAGATTAACCATGCTTTCACATCCGAGATTCAGAGAATTTTCTAGACTCTAACTATTTTGGTACTTATTATTATTTTACTATTTAAACTTCAATTAATTATACTTTCACCCCCTCACTTCTCTCCTTAATTGTAAAGGCAATTATTTGAAAACTTTATAATTTCACCCTTAAACCAATTTTTCAAAATTTATTATGGCACTAAAATAATTACAGTCCCTGGTGCACTTACTACACACATACCGTACACCCTCTCTGGATCTGGTGTTACAAATCCTCCTCCTTAAGAACATTTCATTCCCTCGAAATGAACAAAACTTAATATAACGAGGATACCTTAATCAAATGAACAACTCGAGGATATCGACCAAGCGCATTCCGAGCCTCTAACTCCCATAGCCTCTTAATCCCATGATTCCCCATAAAACTTTGACTAACGGAATGACCTTATTCCGCAGTACCGCCTCTCACATCTACTATCCGCATTATCAAGCCCTTATAAATAAATTATCCTTTGGCTCAACTCGGGTTGATCTCTCGAGTACTACTGAGGGATCCTGAATGGGTCATGAGGCATACATTTAAACACATTACGAACCTTAGACAACTCGAGGAAGGTCTAATCTATATGCTACTCGGTCCCACTCGAAATAATCTCATATATGGCCCTATGTATCTGGCCTCACTCTTCCGCTATTTTCCAAACTGAGGACACCTTCCAAGGGAAACTTCAGGAAAACCCTATCACCCACCTTAAACTCATCCCTGCCTGTCATTCCATAACCTTCTCCCGTCTATCCCCACATCTCTGAGTCCGTTCCTGACAATCATTGATCTTATCTAAGGAAATCTGTACTAACTCTGGGCCTATCAGTCTCCTCTCTCCTACTTCATCCCAACATACGGGAGTACGACACTTCCGGCCATACAATGCTTCAAATGGAGCCATGCCTATACTGGATTGATAACTGTTATTGTAGGCGAACTCCATCAGAGATAAATGCGTATCCCACTTCCTTAAACCTATCACTGCATGCCTAAGCATATCCTCTAACGCCCATCATTTTCCGATCACCATCACCGAGATGGAAATATGGCTAAAGTGCAATCGAGTCCCCATGGCATCCTTCGTAAACCTGACCAAAATCCGGATGTGAATCAGTCTCTGGCCTCAGACTATCGATATAGGAACACCATGTAATCTAACTATCCTCCACATATAATCGGGTCAACTGGGTCCAACTGTCATCATCGCGAACCGGGAGAAAATTGTCATCTCGTTAGTCTATCCACTATCACCCATATGGCACGTGTCAGTTCTCCCGAGTTCCCTGGCCCGATAACAAAATCCATAGTAATCTTATCCCACTTCCATACAGAACTCTAAGGCCGTGATCTTCTTCAAGTAAGCTTCGTGCTCGCCTTTACCTCGACAAAAGTTAGGCATCTGGATACAAAATCTGCAATTTCCTTTTTCATGATTTCCCTTTTAGTCTACCTACTTTTGTAAACACATTCGACCTCTAACTATTACGCCATCAGCCTCCGACTGAACTCCGCTTCCTACCACCCTCAATCTCGCTCTCAACTTAATTCATCTCCTAAACCCGTCACCTTCCTGATCTGATCCACTAGAATGTAAACGAACATAAAATGATGCCAACAGTTGTCCTCGTATCGCCTTACCTCGTAACCGAACTCCCAAAGATCTCAACTCTATCAACAATGGGAGATATATCACCGCAGATAAGCATATGAACCTCCTGCTTCCGGCTTGGGCGCACTCCGGGCCACTACATCGCCTTCCCGATGGTACTCTATCGTGCAATCATAATCCTTAATCAATCCCAACCATCGGCGCCGCCTTGCTAAGCCTTCGAGCAAAGATATATTGCGTGCCTATGATCTGGTGAATATCCCATTGCTGAACACCGTATAGATAATGTCTCCGCATCTTTAGAGGGAAACCACGCCGCTAGTTCTAAATCACGGGTCTAGTTCCGCTTTCTGGGTGCTCTTTAACTCGACGGAAGCATAAGCCATCACTACCATCCCGCATCAAAACACACCCTAAACCTGGTCTGAGGCATCACTATATACCACATAACTCGTCTTTTCTCGATGGAAGCACATCGGAGCTGCTGCAATCTCTCATCTACTCAAACTATAGCCGGCAGTGTATCTCGACCACTGGAATTTCGATCCTTTTCATTAGATTTGCCAACTGGTTGCGATCTTTCAAAATCCATCAACAAATTTCAGAATAACCTCGCAAACTGAAGGAAACTCACAACTTTTAAATGAGGGCGGTCAGCTCACTATAGCTTCAATCTTCAGGATCCACTAATACCTTCTTCGAAATGATACGACCCAAGAAAGCCACTTCATCTAACCAAACTGCATTTACTAAACTATACTTGAGATAATCGGCGCTTCTAAGAATCTCGTAATTTCAGATCGGGTCTCGAAGATGCTCAGATGTTCCTCCGAATCAGCCTGAAAGGCACACTAGAATGTCATCAATGAATGATCACAAACTTATCTAAATACGGATCAATACCCCGCTCATCAAATCCATGAACGCAGCCTGGGGCATTAAATAATCCGAATGGTATCACTAGGAACTCAGAGCGACCGTGATCTCGCTCGGGCGCGCCTTAGAAACATCATTCCTCCTGAATTTCAACCGATGGTAGCCTCACCTTAGGTCAATCTTAGAATATACCCAGATCCATGCAATTGGTCAAACAACTCATCTATTAGAAGCTGATAAGTGGGTTGCAGATTGTCACTCGATTCAAATTGCCTATAGTCTATACACAACCGTAAGCTTCCATCTTTCTTCTTTACGATATGAGAACCTGAGCTTCCCAATTCGTGAGGTACTAGTTCTGATGAAGCCCCTTGCTTAGCAATTCCTCCAATTGAAGTTTCTCTAACTCTTTCTAATCACGCGCCATTCAGATGCAGGAATGGATATCTGGCTTGCCTCGGAACTAGTTCAATAACGAACTCAATTTCTATCCCGGGGTAAACCCGGAAGCCATCATCCGAAAGACATCCGAACTTTCGACCATGGGGGATAGTCTTCCGTACCCGCGGTCCCCTTGTCTCCCATCCACTACAAATGCCAAACAACCCCGGCAACCTTCCTCGAAGCATTTTGAGGCGGTCATGGCATTAATGAGACTAGGCGATCTCTCCGATTCCCGAATATCACGCCCGTTCCTCCGTCGAACCAATCTTACTCCTTCTTATAAGAATCTATGAATCTATGCCCGATAAACTACCCATACCTAAGATTTGTATCGAAATCATGGATACCTAGTACTATCAAGTCCACTCGGAAAACTTTCTGATCTCCGTGATCACCAATCTACTACCCGACCTATCCTTCGGTCATCATAGTATCCCCATCAGGGTACGAAACCACCACACGCAATTCAAATTCACAGCTCGACTGGACCGTGCCTCATGAATGGTACCAAATAAATGAATGAGTGGTTCCCGGGTCCACCCAATGCATATGCGTAATTGCGACTGTGAAACTAAAATCATACCAAGAATCATTCGTGATGATCTCGCCTCACAGGCGATCAGAACACTGAGCCTCGAGTACAGAGTACCACTTCAACTGCTAATCTGTGGTGATCGCTCGCCTCGCTTTATCGCGACTCTACGACTGCCCGCATAATGCTGTGAATTTCAAAGTTAAAAGATCTGACACTTTCAATATCCGATGCATGCAAGGATTAGCAAACAATGTAGGTCGCGATAGGAAAATTCATTATAATAAAACAATTCTGAGCAGGAAATACTCAGTGGGGAAAACGTATAAAAAATTGTGCGAACTATCGCTAAACTGGGCCTGATACCAAGTTGATGCACTTCTTTCCTAGTGACAGGCCCGTCAAGAACTCCACAAGAATCTCCCAAACAAGCTCGCCTCGACCACAAGTTACTAGAAGCGGTCGCTAAAACCATTAAACTGTATTGGGAAACGCTGGTTATAAACTTTCACTTTTCTATCAAAATCACACCTTTAGATTTAACGAAAACCGGCAAAGATAACGATCACTTAGGTCGTTTCAAAATACAAAATCACCTCAGAGTAAAACAATATACACTCCTAATGTTCCAACATTCAACTATAAATAATAAAGTGACCTCCGGGTCCTCATCAAAATATAAGATAAGGATCAATCCAATATAACTTTATCGCAACTCGTTTTTCTCAAAACCATGCATGCATATTTTACAAAGATATTTACATATACAAAATGTCACATTTTAAGTTTTACTTCAGTTTAATTTACACCTTATCTTATATATATATAATCACAACACAATGCCTAGGATCGAGGATCCCGGAAAGATTCTTTCTGGCCTGTGACCTCGCACTCAAAAATTATTTTAAAAACAAAACCCGTGAGCCAAACCCGCTCATGGAGTACTATAAGTTCTAAATGCCGTCATTGCAGAATTCTCCCAATATGAAAATCAGACATAAATGGTTGTAAAACCGTTTATGAGAAAACCGAAGGTTTTGCAGGAAACCATTTCCGAAACCGCTTCAAACTATTTCTCGATATGTTCCAAACCTAATTCGTGAAATTAAATCCGCTCAAACTATTTCATCACAAAACTGCTTCAAAGGGTGGTTAATATCCGGAAGTGCTATAATCAGAAACTGGCACCAACCACCGGGCCCATTTCCTCTCAAATACCCTAGAAGTGATGCCTCAAACTCCTGGACCGCATCTGTAGGGTGAACCCTAACACTACTCCTACAGACAGTCCGTGAACACTACGGATCTATATAGCATAATGGAACCCTGAACTAAAATGGGCTTTAGGGAACCTCAACCAACACCTCATCGCTATGTACCAAGTCACGCGCTTAACTATATACTCGAATGTGCAAGAGGGCTACCTCACTATATAAATATATGCGTATCTAACCCCAAATCACGACTGCAAGAATATAGTTAGTCATAATATCCCATAACCTTGCCATGCAATAATCCGAAATACATCTGACTGGAACCGAGTCAGTACTACTCCAGGGTTTTGCTAACCAGCCAAACTGCTTCTTAACATCGAAATCAAACTTTTCACGAGTATAACAATTGAGAGGTAACAAATGCTTTATAAATTCATATTTTCAAAAAAAAGCAATTTTTACAAACTGTAGAATTTAAACACTTTCGCTTTTAGAAATGATTTCAGTACTCAATCTTTTTCTCTCTCTACTAATTCCTTTCAAACTGTCACACCTGCATTCGTCTGATGCCCAAATCAGCCATTACAATCTATCTCAAATTCACTGAACACTTCGCCTAATCAAAGCGAACTATAAAACATATACGCTTTCAGCAATCGAGATCGAATCAGAATTTCTGATTCTAACAAAATCCTTATTTAGTCCTATCTCGATACGGATATCGATAATATGATGTGAAATTGACCTAAATGTCCATACATTAAATGCCCCATAAAAACTATCTCGTTTTAGTCAACTTTTGACTTAAGAGACTTTCCATAGTCTAAAAATAATTCAAAGATTTCAGTAATTTACCCAACCTTGGTCTCGACTACAATCCCGAAATTCAATCAAAACCGGCCCATAAACAAATCTCCAAATTCAATTTCGATCAATCTCGAACACACCCCAAAAATTCCTAAACCCGGGCCCCACTTTCGACTAAAGTTTTACTTTAATTTTTTTACAGATCTAAGAAAATTCTCTAAGCCATTATATAACCTTTTAGGCTTGAAAATAACACAAATAGGGCAAATTTTCTACCTTTTAAAGTTTGACAAAAGGCTAAGATATTGGTACCTATGCGAGCTCCTCACAGATACCACTCCTTGCCTTCCGCCTCCCGGGACGAACGCCTACTGGGTCCGATTTCCATGATTCGAGAAAGAATCAAAGAGAGAAAATAAAACAAACGCCTCATTTCTCTCCACGCTCCGCGTCCGCCGCCATTTTGGATATTTATCCTTTTGTTTTTCTTTTTTTTCTTTTTTACTTATTATCAATTAGTTATTCGATAATTAATTTTGGCTAGTTTCATTCAATTTATATTTTTTTGTCCCAAAATTTTATTTAATTTAATCAATATCTTTAAATATTTAATTATTTTTTCGAGATTTTTCTAAAAACTCGCTGTGTTTCACTCTCTAAACTCCGTCGCCTAGAAATTCGTGAAATATTCCTAATCGGTTCTAATTTAACGAAACTTTCGGGTTACTAGGATTTTCGCGAGACGAACTTTAATCCAAGACAACTGCTTGGCCATCCGAGATCTAGAGAATTTTCTTAGACTTCCCGAACTATTTTGGTAATTTATTATTATTATTTTACTATTTAAACTTCCCATTAATTATACTTTCAATTTCTACTTTCCCTTAATTGTAAAGTGCCAATTATTTGAAAACTTTATAATTTCACCTTAAACCAATTTTCAAAATTCTATTATAAGACTAAATAATTAAGGAAGTCCTGTGCACTTACTATTATTATATACCGTATTAACTTTCCTGGGATTCGGTGTTACACTAAGAACCTTCGAATCGGTTGGGAAACCAGACAGCGGTGTTCACCGAATTCGCCTTTGTCAAAACAAAGAGTCAAATCTTGTAGTCATGAAATATTTCCTGCACTATTCGAGTTGGTTTTATACTTGGTTTGTTTTATTGGATTTGATATCTTCGAGGAAGGGTCCACAAATCTTTAGAGCCTCTCTCAATCGTCTGAATCGCTGAGAAACCAGACAGCTTCTGCCTATCAATCTGGGCTACCGGAATGGTAGTTTGGGTGAAGGTTTCCATGAAAAAAGGTTCTGGTCATTCGAGCGGGAATTGTACCGTTTATCTTTTGAATTCCCCGAATTTCTAAGGAAGGTTCTCAAAGCCAATTTTTCTTCAACTGATCTGATTTAGTTAAACCAATCCAAATTATCTATCAAGTTAGGCTTTCCTAACGGCGCTTGTAGTACGCTTTGTTTGTATTGGTTTTTGATCATTTGGAGTTGGAATTGCACTGCTCATTTTATTAGATTCCTGAATCGTGAAGGATGTTTGACAAAGCTCGTAGTTTTTCAATCGTTCACTACAAAACTGATCAACAAATGTAAACATACTCACAGCAAATTTCCTATTTTAGCAATGTTTCAATTCCCTTAATACATTATGGTGTGCTCTTAGTTGTCCTAAGGAACTCAGAGTACTCTCTGTGGTCCGAGTTCGGGCCGGCTTGAACAAAGTGAGGTAGTGGGCAATGTGGGATTGCAAGTATGGTTTGTTTTGTGGATTTGAAGGGAATGTGTGCTAAGTAAGTAAACCACAATTCTTTTCTGCACCGCTTCTTTCTTGGTATGGGATCCAATATTTAAGTTTTAATGCATGAGGTATGTGATGTATTATCTACTCTACCTATTCCCCTTACCGTATGGCTAGGACCCTGCACATGCTTAGGCGTTATTTGTCATTCATATGCGCATGGTGCCTGGATTTTGACATCAGGATGGTTTATGCTTTTAGACTAACTCTACGTAGCGCTGGGCTAGGACTATGTGTATGTGCTTTAATGTCAGTAAATGAATTTCATAGATGCTTGTGGTTCGTGTTTTGCATGCTTGCTATGTTTGTCAAGCAACCTGATAGCGCTGTGTCAGGACCGTGCACACAATTCATTTCCATTTCCTCGATTAAGCATTTTAAGCATGCTAGATACCAATTAGGTTATCCTGACTACTATGTTTGTTGAGACTCGATTCAGAACTGATACACCCCACAGCACCCACCCACTAGTAGAGACGAGTTCGTCTTTCTTGTGGTGCTCACATGCAGACCTTCCCGAGAGGTGTAATCCACCCTGCACCTGTAAATAATAAGGCTTATAGACCGCTTCCATACCGGAGTCACTGGGCTTTTTGTTCACTTGGTTTTCCCTATAAAATAACAACAAAAAGTAAGTGGCTTACCCAAAGAAAAATCCCTCCGGGGACTGATCAAAACCCAAAATCAATCCACATTTCCCTTCCATTTAGTGCTGAAGGTCGTCAGTCATGGACTCAGGTCCACAAATTAGCGACTGTTAGGATCGAACCTGCACTTCCGGTTTCATAAGTGACTCAAACTTGAACTTGGAAATTAGGTCTATCGGGGGCTACGGTTCTCTCGATCCGTAAGCTCTAGCTACAGATAATTGATGACTACAATTTGATCGTACTGGGCCCCACATTAGATTTGTTTATGTTTGTGTTCACCTTGGATTATAGCATGCTTTCATTATTGACCTGACTAGATATAAAGATTCGGGTTTAGGCTAAAGTATCTAAAAATGTGTGTAGATTTATGACAGCTTGCCTCTCAGGCATGATCAAGCTTGTTGCATGACCTTCCTTTCCCCTCGTAACACCATTTCGCCACAGGTTTCATGGGGCACCTGCTGTGGTCCCCTTGCTTCAGTAACTACTAGTCAGTTTATTTATTCATCACTGTCGCCAGTCATCTCCTCCAACCCACATCTTCACCAAGCTCAGGCTCTTAATAGTGGTCCAAAGATACATTTATACGATAATGGAGCATCAAGAGATGACGGAGGTCCGGTTAAATGAAGACCAGATATTCCCGAGCTGATTTCATGATACCTAGTGTACTGAAGTGTGTCCTTGGGATCATGATTGATTATTGATTAGATCTCTGTCAGGTATCTCAGGTACAATATAGCCTTTAGGACTTGCCTCTTCCCTTGCAGCTTCAGCCATCTTACCCCTAAGGTATTACTATGTCAATCTCGCTCCCGCATGTGGAGCCATTTATCGATTAGATGTTAATATCACATGTCATCTCATTCCTTGTAGGATTTATCATGGATTGCACATCGATTGATTTCCCGATTGATAGTCACGGACCTAGTATGCCTTTGGGCTTCTTCCAGATTAGCTGATTGAAGAGCGACCGGGTTCTCGAGTTTCGATTCGACGGAGACTTAGAGATTCAGATCCACACAACTAGAAACGCACACTCAAACTATATGATACATGGGATCAAGAAGACACCACCGCCGACCAAATATCGAGATTATCGATACCACTGGCATCCTCCGAGATGCTATATCGAATGGGGACGCAGGATCACGGGCATCAGCCCAACCATTGCCACTTCGTGGAGCAACCCCACAGACTCCCACCCACCCCTCCACCACCACCACCATCATCCTAATCCACAAGAAATAGACTACGCTTCACCTCCACCACCCCACCCATTATCCGGACCCACTGCATGTCAGACTATAGTTCCAATTTCCACCACCACCACGGTTCAATCAGCCCCGCAGTCGAGCTTTGTTCTACATGACCCGTGACCGGGACCATGCCACATCTCCGCAGACTCAAATCGATTATTGATGACACTCCAGCCAGATAGATAGGATCGGTGCAGAGGATCAGTCTCGCATGTTTATGATGGAGTTGAGAAGGGGACTCATATGATGTATCTTTCCAAAGGCTCGCCACTGAAGCCAGATGCTTCGACATTGAGAGGTAACACTAGGATAGGTGCCCTGATTCACTTCAAAGCACACTAAGATACATGGGATCGATGAGGCACAGATGATTATGGCAAGTTTACTACCATGAAGTCGCCAGCAGGTTCAGATCATCGACCTCTAGTGAGATACAAACTGAATTGGGGAGCAAGAGTTTATAAGACAATGATGGAGCACGTAGCAGACGTATCCCTGAGAGAGTCAGAGGCCCTGCAGTGCAGGTCTGACAGTCAGCCATCATTTATCTCCCAGACAGATGAGAGAAGATAGCATGACAGAGGGGACCTCTCAGCATAGACGATCAAGATGATTACGTTACAGCTTCACCCTCGTCAGCATCTCACGGCTTCCTACGACGCACTTTGACTAGCTGGTCTGTGCCCCCATGGCACTGAGGAGGGCATATCTGTAGAGATTGGCGCGCACTTCTCTCCTTTAGACCTAAAGGGCAATGTGGTCTAATTCCAAAACCACCTGATGTTGGTGCCATTGGCATGACAGACACATCCCTCACGTCACCCCTCCTCTCGTTTTACGCTCTAGACTTTAGTCAGATGAGATAGGGCGGGGCCGGGACATCAGCTTACTCCCTTTCTGTGCCAAGCCAGTCTACTTTCCCACACGCCACCACAACCAAGATATGCTACTAATGGTTCTAGGGCCACACAAAGGGGACACCACAGTGATAGAGCACCGCCTCCACCGAGGCTTCATTAGCAAGCCAAGAACTGGATGCCACCGAGCCGAGCATTTCGTAGATTAGTTTGAAGGGGTTTGATTATTCCACTACCACCTGCATCACCAATGAAGCACTTTACTGCACCCGGATTCAAGTGTGATCTTCACCGGGAAGACATCAAAGAGCCGGTCATGATAGCTGCATAATCTGTGGCCGCACCGAAGCACGCTATTTAGGTTCTGATTGATCAAGGCTTGCTGATTTAGGACGCCCCGCCGTGACCATGCACCTCGCTTACCCACTCCTCACTTACACTGGGAAGCTGCATCCACCCCCTAAATACTTTGATCGTATCTGTGAGATGAGAGATCATGATGATGGGAGAGAGGCCTCATCCAATCGCCTAGGCAAACCCGCATTTTAGTGTATACACCCAGCATTCAGTCAGTCCATTTAGGATTGGATTCCGATGATGTTCCTAATGCACAAATAGTGATTTACAGATACTTATGGTAAGATGTTCCTCCCAAGATTAACTTCATTCCGCCCTATATAATGGAAGCATGATGACAGAGGTTCTGGACACAGAAGAGGTGGCTCACCCACCTGTTAGAGGACCTTCCATAAGAGGTTAGATTTGAGATCCCAGGAAGACATTGAATTTTACTCAGCCACACTCACTCAGCCCCGTATTTCCATTCGAGCGATTTAGCCCCATCCGAACACATAGAGATGCGTGACTGCAGGGCTCTTAGCCGACAAGAGTTGACACTACTACCACCCCGTGGACTCCATCCATTTTTCTAACAAATGGATAGAAGGCATGAGCAACATTTTCCGACAACATTTACCACCCGAGGGATTAAGCCATGCTCCATTCCTATTCATCGATGTTGTTTGCTCAGCTACCAAGGGTGCCACGCCCATCGACAACTACTCGCCTAAACGCTTATCACTGTTACCGCCATTGCTTTAGGATTTCACCATCCGATTGGGCCATCCACAGATCGCCAAAGCTTATGACGGGACTCAGAGGGATTCACTAGGTACACTCAAAGACATGTCATGATCGGGTCCACATATAATCAGCATTTTCTCAGTTTTCAGGATCCAATCATCCTTAACCTACTTCGTCGCCCTCGATTCATGAGGCGGGTGCTATACCATCTTCCTTCATCAAAGCGGTTCATACATGAGGGGCGCATTTATTATCACGATATGGGCCCGATGAGATGTTATTACTCCTCTCAATCCAAAGGCTACAGATCACTCATATACATCGAGGATGACCTTACATTTGACCAAGGTTTACATTCGATGAATTTCGTGTCATGGCCTGCAGGAGGACCAGGATATGGTACCCATGTCATTCGACCTCAAGACAAAGAGCACTTTCTCTTTTTTGCGTTTAGCATGATGAGAAAGGTCTTATATGCCTGGTTTGATCGTCACACAAAGCAGGGGCCACGCTAGCTACTATTACGCTTGGATCATGACAGATCTAAGGGCCGGGTTACATCCCAACTGGGCGACGATGCGACACATGGCACTACTGCAGAGTGAGCCTCCGTATGTCCGTATTCCATCTGACATATCCCCTCTCATCACATACACCCTTCAACAAGTTGACTATTTACCAGAGACTATAAATGCACCCGCACGTGGGGAGTTGACCATGTTTCAAAGATGGTTATATCCGTGGCATCCAAAGATGCCCTATCAGATTGTTTGACCCAAGACCACCAAGCCACTGAGGTCGTGATGGGCTTGCACCCCCATCACCTGGAGCAGAGCCAAAGGTGTTTCATGTGCTTTCAAGAGATCACCTAATTATGATCTACCCATGGATTTTGGGGGATGAAACTGACGGATTTAATTCTTCCCGACACCTACATGGACGAGATGGATATGATCGGCGCCGGTCGCTTCTCGATACACTCGTGGCCCCATTATGCCTTGACATGTCTGGAGTTTCTATGATCGATTCCGACGCTGTGACACTTTATGACGCTCAAGAATGAATGAGAATGGACATGATCGACACCGTCGCACTCGATGTTTCCACCCAGTCCCGATTCGCTGATGTCGGAATTCCCTATGCCTGATTCGATGACGATGGGCTTCGCTGCCATCATACTCATGATATCGCTTTTGTCAGGGAGCGTCCGACCTCGCGACCCACCTCTTCTTTCTCGACACTACGTCCAGCTCACACCGCTTCATTATGACATTTCCTCTCATGGTAAGAATGACACGAGTATTTCGAGTGATTCACAGGTCACAACATTTTCCTGATTGCACTGCCAATCGGCTTCCGCAGCATGTGGCTAATATGTTAATGATATGGGAGACACAAATGACCCACTGTGCGGTCATCGTGACCCAATGAGTGATACAGCGGACAAGAAAGTTACACTCGTTTCTGATAGCACAGAGTGGATAGATTTCAAAAAATTCGTGATCACCCAGAGAGATTAGGATCGTAGCTCTTCCTCTCATCTCCCGATGAGAAGAGCAAATTGATTGACATGCTCAGTCACGGATGTGTTTACTGGTCGTATGAGACATGCCAGCTCGAATTTACCATAGTTCAAGATCACCGCCTATTTCGCCACACGCAGCCGCTATGTAAATTACAGGCTGAAGCACCCCTCGGTTTCAGTCCTCCGTGTGTTAAAGATGAAGAAATCAAGCAACCGCGGTTGGCTTCACGCGTCGAGACTGAGTGGCTCGCTAATGTCGCCCCTGCTCCTAAAAAGGATGGCAAGGCGAGTTTAGTTATTTTTCGAGATTTGAATAAGGCTACTCTAAAGATGATTTTCCCTCCCAATACTGATATGTTAGTTGACAAGATCAGCAGGCACCCTATGTCATTCATGGATGGGTTTTCCGGTATAATCGACTTTGATGGCTCCGCAGGACGTGGAGAAGACTCTTCATCACCGAACGGGCACTCATCGCCACCCAAGTTGCGCCATTCGGTCGGTAAAATGCAGCCTTCTGTTCATCGAGCCGCTACTACTCCCATTCCATGATATGATGTACAAAGATATGAGGTATACGGGATGACATGATAAAGGAAATCCTAAGTGTAAGGCATCACTTAAGAACTTTACAGAGATTCTTGAGAGGATCAGACACCCGATTGAGATCAATCCCAAGAAGCGCACCTTGGGGTAACTTCGGGAAATCGCTAGGTCACATTGCAGAGCGCAGATGTAGGTTGATCCAGGTGCCACCAAGGCCATACTTGACATGCCACCCGAGGACCGAGAAAGAGATCGAGGCTTTAGCGCATCATAAATATATCGTAATGTTTTTACTGCTAGACTAATGCATATGCGAGCCATCTTTCGTCTTTCCGAGGAAGAACCAGCCTACGGCTTGAATGATGATTGCCGCCGTGCTTTTGAGAAGGTAAGATTTTATGAGTGTTGATTCTTTCCCTTAGCTTTTAAGGTAAGCCTCCCACACCCGGGCTGCCCCGCCTATATCAGGTCGCCCTGATATAGTTTCAGATGCATTGTTAACAAATTTCGATGATTCAGAAAGGAGCGAGCCATTTATTATCTAAGCAAGAGGACGGAATACGAAAGTGCAAATACCTTATGATCGAAACATTACTGCTGGTTCACTAATGTAAGACTTATAAGACTATGATGCAGTATTCCATACTTTGGTCCAATGATCGATCCATCGATATCTGCTTGATAGGCCTGCTCTAACCGGTAGGCCTGAGGTGGTTGGTTCATCACAGAGTTTGATATTCAAGAGTGTGACACAAAAATCTGCAGTGAAGCATTGCTGCGCATCATTTGGCTTCTTCCAAGATCCTATGATGTATCGGACAGACGATGATTTTCCTGATGAGCAATTTGTTTCAATGACCAGCATTATAGGATGGCAATTGTACTTCGATGCAGCCGCCTAATCGCCTGTGGTTTGGTATTGGTATCTTATCGACATCACTCACAAATAGTGATCACATTCCCGCATCACCGATTAGTATTTTCTCGATCATCAATGCATGATTAAATAATATATTGAGATGAGGTCAGTAATACATGTGCCTAGAGGATCATACTGGATCTTGGTATTTAGACAGCTTGAGATCCACGGGATTCCAATTTAGTTATACAACAGACCCAAGGTATCTGGAGGACTCGAGATGAGAAGCTGAAGCCCTACCATGCTTACTTAGACCTATCGTTTCAGATTCGACGAGTTTGAGATATATACATCCTAGCAGAATCATGGTTGATGCGTTAGCCACCTTAGCTTCGTGGCTGAGATTCTCGGAGTGACTATGCGACTATTGATGATCGAGACCTGCGTTTACACCTCGCCTTAATGCTGTTTGATTGGAGATATTGAGAATCGTGGATAGCTACTATGGTATCATGATATTTATCATCATTATGTGGCGGCTAATTCCGAAATGCCCACACCCAAGCGATAGGGAGACATCAGACAATGCCACCAGATTTGTTATTTGTGGGATGCCCTTATGTGGAGATCACCCGATGGCCTGCTATTATTATGTCCTGACCACGCCCGCAAATCGAGTAATGAGAGGTTCATGCCGGAGTCCTGTGGGCCTACACATGGGAGCTACATGCCAGCGCGTAAGATCATGAGGATCGGTTACTTTGGTTGATCGACTATGGGTATGACACATGGCTAAGTACGTAGATGTCTCGGAGGTCAAATGCACGGAGACTTCGATACACACACCTTCCGAGCTGCATGCACTCATCCTCGTCGTTTTCAAGATGGGGTATTGATATTATTGGGAAGATCTCACCTAAGTCTTCTATGATTATGAGTACATCCCGGGTGGCTATTGATTATTTAATGGCGTGGGTGGAAGCTACTTATGTCGGATTAACAACGGCCGCAGTGGCCAAATTCATCGGGACGCATTATCTATCGATATGGGGTCCTCATGAGTTGAGTCTCGATAGAGGAGCCATTTCGGGAGGCGTATGGACACACCGGGGTCCAAGAGTATGGTATTCGCATCATCGATCATTCGTGACATAGCCACATAAACCAATGCGCTTGAGTCGCAAATAAGAATATCAAGAGGATTTTAGAAAGATGGCTGAGACTTCTGATTTAGTTGAGAAGTTTCAGATAGGGCGATCACATCTTTTCGTGCACTTCTACTGGTCTACACCTGCCCTTGGTATATGGCATGGCAAGCAAGGCCGCCGTTGAAATCGAGATAGGATCCTTGAAGAGTAACATTAGAGCATCGATATCTCGAGACTGAGCGGGTTCGCTCCCATTATGATCGCCTCAACCTGACGAGGAGGATTGAGGGCAAAGAGATCATGTCTTCAGCTCTTATCAGAGGAAAAAAAAATGACGGTGCATTTAGAAAAGTGGTCGCTCTAGTCCATCCATCTGGCAATCCCCATCTGATCAACGACCCTAGAGGTAAGTTTGACCAAATTGAGCTGCCTTATGTCAGTCCAAGATCCGACTCAAGAGGGAGCAAATTGGCGACTCTAACACTTAAATCATTCACAGAGCTACCACGATCACCAAGAGGTTTTACGCTTGAGATCATGGTTAGAGGATGGGTGGCCATCACTTTGAGTAGCCATATTCCATATTACACACCCATACATTGATATATCCATTGCTAGCCCTTTGAGCCTCATGCGGTTTATTATGGCCTATTCTCTTCATTCAAATTCCCTCGCATACTTTTTTTGACTCCTCGGGTCAGGGCTACCCCCGTGCACTTTTCATTTATTATTCGATATGTGAGCATTATGAGCATTGGGTGACATTCTTTGCTCGTTTCTTTCTCGCATCATTGCTTGCTCTCTTCTTCTCCATTTCTGTAGATCTTCATACCATCTATCTTTGAGTCTAGTTTCTATCAATTCTATTTGTTTCACTTTTATCTCCTCAGATGATGATGACATGCTCTCATCCCAGAGCTACTCAATAGTTTCATTACACCCTTCATTCCACTTATGTACTTTGATCCTATTCTTTCTTAGGTCGAGGGAATTATCTGGGCTGTAGGTTTGAGGTCTCTTTCTTGTGTTAGTATGGCATTCGACCTACTTTGAAGGTTCGACGCAAAAAAAAAAAAAAAAAAAAAAAAAAAAAAAGTGTGTTTGTTTGATATTCGTTACTCATTTAGGTTTGAGAGATTTATTATTCCTCTGAGGGTTGAGTGAAAGCATTGTGTGATCTTTCTCCATGGATTTGGGTAACACATTGGGTATGAGGTTTGGGTTCAACCGCGTGGGTCCCTGGATCATTACGCATCACCACTCCCGTCTTATAGTGACTTTGCTTTGACTTGACATTCTTGGGATGAGTTGTTCGTCGTAGTCACACGTGCCACATTTGTGTCCAGCTTGTTTCTGTATACTTTGCTTTATCCGGTCATCGGTTTGCTTATCACTTCGGTCTTTCTCTACTCTTATTGATCATCGTCTCACTTCTTAAGCGGCGTGTCCTTTGGTGCACTTCACTTGTCATTTCATTATTCATTCGGATGTGGTTGGTCGGCTTGCTCACGTGATCCTTTGATATTTGACATTCTAGCGCGTGCAAAGGTTTAGCGTGTTATTGGGTATTTGGGCCTTTGTTCCCATCAGTCATTCACCTTTCACACGGCACATTACGATTAAGTCGTAAGACCACCCACCCAAAGCCCATGAGATCTCGTGTTTACTTGTTTATATGGACGAGGTTCTATCTCTTGATTGAGTACGGGATAATCGACAGGTCTACGTTCTTGGGAAGTATTGGTCACATATTGCTTCTCCATTTAGTTTGCTTTGCCTCGGTCCGTGATCGGATACTAGATGTCTCTGAGTCGGGACCGTGGATGGCAGTGGCTTGATGGCACATTGCGTTCACCTTTGGGGCATACATCCTTTTCATGTTGGCGTGTGGCTGCCGTACGCGTGTACCTTTGGTAAGCCATTTCGCTGCCCAGAGATGTTTTGGCATCAAAGTTTGGTATGCTACGCTGCGTCAGGAGTTTCTTCATACGACGAGTGCTTACAGGGCACGGGGTCGAGATTCATGGATGTTGTCCAGCTCGATAGAGGTGCACGATGGCACACACCCCATATGTTGTCTTGTTCGGCTTGTTCGGACAATTGGGTCTTGAAATTTATTTCGAGTTTTTATCGAGGCACTTTACTGTATCGGATGTTGCACCTTTGGGCGTACTATATTAGTTTTATGGAATGAAATGGATGATTTTTCACACGAATGAGTGATTGTGATGTTTCGTCTCCCCAGCTTTGTGCGTGCGGTTATGAGATTTTGACATGGGCGTTGATACTAGGCCAGAGGCATAACCCCTTTCTTTCACCCTTGGTGCTGTGAGATTGTCTGAGGGCATACCCGCTTTTATTTTCGTCTTGTTATTAAGTTCTTGGTTTCTCGCTTATCATTTGTGGCACTTTCTGACGTCACACTGGGGCATACCCTTTTGTCATCAAGGTCGGTCTCCAGCCAGTTTACATCCTAAGTTTCCCGTTATGCTCACGGTTCGTTTTAGGTCATCCCGATTTTAGGTTTAGTTGATACAGAGCCTTAGTTTTGGCATCCCTCATTCCGTTACTCGCCGGATCCTACATTCCGTGCTCGCTAGTTTTACCTTCCGTGCCGGGTTTCTACCTTCCGGTGCGAATCACTTTTCCGGTACTCGCCGGTTCTACATTTCGATTTCGCTGGATCCCACCTTCCGGCCTCACCGGATTTTTACTCTCGATACTTGCTCCGGATCTACCTTTTGGTACTCACCGGATGTTACCTTCCGAGTACTCGCCGGATCCATTTACGGTACTCGCCCGGATCCCATTTCGAGAATGCTGCGCGAGATCGCATTTAAATGCCCTTTTTGAATCCTATGCTTCGTACTACTTGGATGTTACCTTCGGTACTCGCCGGATCCCATTCCCGATACTCGCGGATCCCACATTTCGATACTACTTCCAGATCCACATTACGGTACTCGCCCGGATCCATTTCGTACTTCGCGGGATGTTACCTTCGGTACTCTCCGGATCCCACATTTAAATTTTCGCCGGATCACATTTACGGTACTCGCCTAGATCCCACATTTCCAGTACTCGCCTGGATCATACCTTTTCCGGTACTCACCCCGGATGTTACCTTCCCGGTACTCGCCGGATCCGTTAAATTTTCGCTCGGATCTGCCTTTCGGTACTCACGCAGGTTTTCAACCGGTGCTATCCTAGGATCCTACCTTTAAAATACGCCCCGGTTTCATTATCTTTACGGTATTGTGCGGGATCGCTTCATCTTCACGAGGGCATTGTGCCTAGTTTTCTTCCCGAGTCAACTATTGAGTGACTCTGATTCAGATTAGTCTTCGGTACTAAGTAAGGGGGACCAAATTGTTGAGTAAATCTTGGTTCTTCTTTAGAGTTCATTTCACTCTTTGCATCGCTTGCATAACACTGATTACTTTCGTTCATTCACTCTACTGAAGAGGGGCATATTTGTAGACTCTCGAATTTTGCCCCTCGGCACTTTTTATTATCTATGGGTGTGCTTCGCCCATCGTTCTCATATAACACCATTAGGGCCCTTTTAGGCTTAGTAATGCAGGCGGGTGAAGGTTTGTATGTGGTAGTTGAGTGCGTGTATAGTTAAACTGGGGGCATCATCATGGCTTATTTTTTGGTTATTGGCATCGTGCTATAGGAGCGAGTGGGGGCCCCTAGTTTGCTTCAATCAAAGTTTATTAGAGTATGTCAAATTCAGAGCACTTGAGTTTGTTTCGATCATATCTCCCTTATCCGAACTCAGAATTGTTCACTATTTGTTTTGTTGGATTCCTTATTTTCCAAGGAGGTTTTTGTTAAAATTTCATAATTTTTGTCAACTTAGTTTGACTAATCGGTTTATTTGGTTCATCGAGCGTCATTATCTGTCTTGTTTTTGGGTGATTTTAGGTGACACTCCTCCTTGTTTCGATCATATCTCCCTCTCAGGACTTGGAATGGGTGCCTTAGTTTTTTTTTGTTAGTCTCCTTATTCTTCGGAAACATTATATCAAGGTTTCATAATTTTCCTCAACGGATGGACTAGTTGGCAGCTAGTTCAAGCGGTTAGTCGAGGCTAGCTTATGTGGGCGTTTTTTTGTGATTTTGGAGCCCAAATCGTATATGGGTCGGGCCCATAAGCTCAAGCTCGACCATGGGCAGTATTATTGGGTCCATTTTGGGCCTTGGATTAAGTTACATGCAGCCCACCATGAATCCATGTGGATACTTGGTGGTGAAGCAAACTAAAATCTTAAATTTAGCTTGCATGGAAAATAAGGAGAGGAGTTAATGGGAAGGCCCGTTTCAGGCGATTGGGGCCCTTTCCAAAGCTTGAAGGTGGAAAATACCATGTAGGTTCAGATCTTTGAGGTGAGAATCGAGTATAAAAGGGAAAGATCAGTACGAAAGGACCTTGGAAGGGACATTTAAGGCTCAGCATACGTTCTTGATTCGCCTTGGATGCTTAGCTTGATTTCTTTTCTGCTTTGTGGAAGAGGTAAAGTATACCCTGGCTACTACATTCTTTAATAGACATTCTAATCAAATTTGAGGTTTCTCCTCGACCATTTGAGCCTTTCATTCATACGTGAAAGTTGGGAAGTTTGGGGTAGTTTGGTTTATTTTGGTTGGTTTCTCACTCATCGGGCGAGTGATCCTTCGTTTATCTTGTTAGATTCCTGACTCTTTTAAGAAGTTTGTGACAAATACGAGAGCCTCTCCAATGGTATGGACTTCAGTTGGGAAACCAGATTAGTCGGTTCGATGATAGGTTAGGTTTTGCGGGAATGGCGGTTTGGGGGTTTGGTTTGTTTTGGTTGGTTCTCACTCATCCGAGCTGAGAATCAATCACCGTTTATCTTGTTAGATTGTAACTCTTTTAGGAAGTTTGTGACAGAATTTTAAGGGCCTGCTCTCCCGATGGTATGGACTGGTTGGGAAACTAGATTGGTAGGTTCATTGGAGTTTCAGGAATGGCAGTTTGAGGGAGTTTGGTTTTGTTTTGGTTGGTTCTCACTCATCAGGGTGAGAATCAATCATGTTTAATCTTGTTAGATTCCTGACTCTTTTAGGAAGATGCAGATGTTTTGACTCTCTCTCGCAGATGGGTTGGTTTGAAAACGGATCATTCGAGTTCATTTAGGTTAGGTTTGGAGGAAGGCGGTTTGCGTAGATACATTTGGTTTTGGTTTGGGTTCTCACTCATCGGTGAGAATCGATCCGCCGGATTTGTTTTTAGATTCACGACTCTTTTTAGGAAGGTTGGAAAATTTTGAGCCTCTCTCAATGATATGGACTGGTTTGAAAACGGTTAATGGATTCATTTGGGTTGGAGTTTGTAGGAGCAGCCGGTTGGGGTAGTTTGCTTTGTTTTGGTTGGTTCTCACTCATCAGGCTGAGAATCGTTGCCAGTTGTTTTGATTGCATTAAATACCCAGGAAGGTTTCTGAAAAATTGAGGGACTCATGGCAAGCTGAACTGGTTGGGGAAACCCGGTCGCCGGTTCTTTGAAATCGGAGTTCATTTGAAGCAATTGTTCGGGTCTTTAGCGCCGTTTGTGTGTCGAGTTCTCGATCATTGAGTTGGTTTCGCGGTTTGTTTTGTTGATTTCTGACTCCTTGAGGAAGGTTATGAAAAATTTTAGAGCCTCTCAAGCCGTGAGCTTTTGTTGGGAAATCGAGTTATGAGTTCAGCGTGGGTCAGTTAAAAATGATAGTTCGGTCATCTTTAAGCTGTTGTTTGTGTCGGTTCTCGATCATTTGGAGTTGGTTTTATACTTGGTTTGTTTTGTTGGATTTATTACTCCTTGAGGAAGGGGTCTGACAAATTTTAGAGCCTGACATGCGGAAAGCGGTTGAAAACGAGATAGCGGTTCATTGAATTGATTTCTTCCGGAATGGTAGTTTGGGTAGTTTGCCGTTTGTGTTGGTTCTTGGTCATTGGTCGGGTGTACTCCACTTATCTTTTTGAATTCCTGACTTTCAGGGAAGGTTCTGAAAATTTTGAAATCTTTTCTCAACCATGCGGATTGGTTGGAGCCAGAACCCGGCGGTTCATTGGGTTAGGTAGAAGGAGCGGCGGTTTAAGGTACTGCTTTGTTTGTATTGGTTTTTGGTCATTTGGAGTTGGAATTGCACTCCGTCTATTTTATTAGATTCCTGAGTCTGTGAAGGATGTTTTGACAAAGTTTCAGAATTTTTCTCAATCGTTTGGATTTTGTTGGCTTGGTCAGCAGGTTGTGCCACACGACTCATGGGCAGCCCTATTTTAGCATGTTTCGATCCGAATATATTATGGTGTGCTCTTAGTTTGAACACATGGGCGGGCTTTGGTCTGAGTTCGATTTCGGTGAACAAAGTGGGGTAGTGGGCAATGTAGGTTGCTTAAGTATGGTTTGTTTTGTGGGATTTTAAAGGGAATGTGTGTTAAAGTAAGCAAATCACTTACCTCTTTTCAGCCTGCTTCCTTTCTTTTGGTATGGGATCCAATATTTGGTTTTAAATGCATGAGGTATGATGTATTATTTGCCCTACCTATTCCTGTTGTGCATGGCTAGGGACCTCGGGTACATGCTTAGGCGTTGGTATTTGTATTCCTTATCGTACATGAATTGTTTGGATTTTGACATTTGTGATGCATTTGTGCTTTTGACTAACCCTCTTATGTAGCGCTTGGCTAGGGACAGCCAATTATGTGCTTTTAATGTTGGGTAATGAATTTCACATAGATGCTTTGTGTTTGGGTGGCATGCATGCTTGCTATGTTTGTTGGCTAACCTTTGATGTAGCGCGTGGCCAGGGACCACAGGTACACGCCATTTGCCCTTTTGGTTGAGTGTTTTTAAGCATGCTAGATATCAATTAGGTTGGTTTGATCTAAGTTGTATGTTTAGCCGAGTATACGATCTGTGACCCATATCACCATACCCAATTCACTAGTAGAGACAGGTTAGGACCTGGGGTGCTACTCATATGAGGTACCTTCGATAGGTAATCTGACCGGACCAAGAATTTAGTTTTGCGGACCGCTTTTCCATCTTGGAGTCATTGGGACTTTTGTTCTTACTTGGTTTTCTCCTTTATAAAATAACAACAAAAGTAAGGGTTTACATGTATAAACTTTATTGATAGGAGAGGGCCAAGAATACAGTTAAACCGTTATAAACGTGTGGTCGAATAATGTTGCATATAATAAATTATATTTATTATAAATAACTTAGTTCTTATAATAGTGTATTGTATAAATAACATTCCATATAATAAATTTATATTTATTATAAATAACCGTTCTTATAATAAATTCTATTTATTATAATTTACCACTTCATCAAAGGGTAAATATCTTTATATTGATTTAAAGATATTGGGTATTCTTTTAGTGGCTAAATACTAGGTTAGTGGGCCACCCACTTAATTTAATGTGGAAATATTATTCCCTTGGCCCTCTTGATTATGAAAACTATACGTGATCATGATTTCAATAAACTCGTATCGTCCAAAATCATATACCATATCTTGAATCAATTTAGATCATAAATGCAGTCATGGTGCGATATGTCATGTTCCTTCATGCACCACGCATCGATAACCCTTACTAACCAGTCCATAATGCCAAATAGCCCACATGTTGTCTTGTCAGACAATTCTTGTTTATCAAACAATAAAGCGTGCACTCATAATTGAAAACAGAATAGCGAAACAATTTAATCGCAAATTATCGATTGTAACCCACCATTTACATAACCACCATTCATTATGGATTACTCAAAGGCCCATCCTCATAACATGATTCTAAATATGCCTTTGGAGGTAATCCTTTAGTTAAATGGTCGGCAACCATAAGTGTGGTCCTAATATTTTCAATTGACACTTGTTGTTTTTACGTACTCTTTCTTTAACAACTAAATACTTTAAATCCATGTGTTGATCCACTAGAAAATTTACCATTCTTAGAGAAGAAAACGATTGCGGTGTTATCCTGATATATTCTCGGGTTTAGCAATAGAGTACATTAACACCAAGCCTGAGACAAAATTCATAACCATAAGCATGACTTGAAGCTTCCAAAACAAGCAATAAACTCGGCTTCACATCAGTGGAGTAGACGTGGTGATTGTTTTTCACTTTCTTCACGAATTTACTTGTTGCTAGCATAAAGACAAATCTGAAGTTATTTAGCTCTCAGAGGCAAACTCCTATATCGGAATCGAGAGTAACCAACAACCTCTAATTGTTTAGATCTTTTTATATGTGAGCATATAATCCTTTGTCCCTTGTAAGTACCTCATCACTTTCTTTGTAGCTTTCCAGTGTTCGAATCCTGGATCACTTTGGTATCTTCCTAACATACCTCTGACAAGGCGATATCCGGTCTTGTACATGTTGGCGTACATCAAACTCCCACGGTGATGCATAAGGAATTTTCTTCATTTGCTCCTTTCCATGTTATTCCTTGGGCCTTGCATTTTATAATTTGTCACGCAATATAGGTGCAATGCACGATGAACATAGTGCATATTAAATCTCTAAACAGATCAATATATCCTTTAAAGATAAACCTAGCACTCCTCCCGATCCCTAAAGATCTCGATGCCAATAACATAGTTTGCCTCACCCATATCAACCATATGAAAGTTTTAGGTATTCCTTGGTTTCACCTAATAAACAAGATCCCAGCGCTAACAAGCAAATATCATCCACACATACAGTATAAGAAATATAAACTTATACTAACACCGGATATATACCTTGATAAACAATGTTCTCTTTAAATCAGAAAGATGTAATGGTATTATTAAACCAATATACCATTGTGCGGAAGCTTGTTTAAGAGCGAAGTAAATGGATTTCTTTAATTTGCAAACTTGGTGTTCATTCCTTTCTTTGTGAACCCTTCGGGTTGTTCCATGTAGATATCTTCATCCAAATTCCCATTTAAGAATGCAGTTTTCACATCCATTTGATGTAACTCTAAATCAAAATGAGCTACAAGTACATGATGATTCTAAGCGAATCTTTCTTAGGAAACTGGGGAGAATGTATCTTTGTAATCAATACCTTTCCTTTTTGAGTGGCCTTTGGCTGAGTCGGCGAAATCGTTCGATGTGCCTTTAAGCCATTACAGCCTTTGTCTTAAAGACCCATTTATTGACGGGTTTGCAACTATTAGGCAATTAGTGAGATCGAATTTTCTTAGATTATAGACACGTAGATTTCAACTCTTCATTCATAACTTCCATGCATTTACTAGAATCATCTTTCCATGGCTTGTGGCAAACCGGATCCTTCCTTATCCCAATATCAAAATCGATTCACAATAAATACACCACATAATCATACAGTAATGGCATGTCTCCTTTCTCTTTGAGATCTCCTCAAAGGTGTAGGTTAATGGTGGCTCTACGGCATTTTCAATGGCAATATTTACGTTGGTAATGAATTGACTCTATTATGTTGCTCATTTTCCTCAAACTTGTTGAAACAGGTTGAGGACAATAATTTCTTGAGGTAAAAAGAGTGGTGGATCATCATCTTTTTCTTTAACATCTACCTTTCTTGGTCATTATATAATTCACCATTCTCTAAGAATGCGGCATTCTGGGTTTCAACTATTCTGTAGTTTAGGACAATAAAATCTATACCCTTTGATTTATCAGGATGTAATGAGAAATATCTAGATATGGTTTCTTCAAATCAACTTTTTTGGTTGGATTGTAGATTCTTGCCTCCATTTGAATAACCCCATATATTATGTCTCCAAACTAGGTTTCCTATGATTATGCTTCGAAAGGTTTTGAACACTACGAACTCTGTTCAAGATATACATTAAGTTTTAGACTTCACCCACAATGAAATAGGTGCAAGAGAAGGTAACTCATCATGCTCTAACCATTTCCATTAATGTGCGATTCGCCTTTGAGTAACACCGTTCTCTGTGTTCCAGGCGTGTGTCAAACACCCAGTCACCATGCACTTTTCAAGGAATTTGGCAAAAGGACTAGGATTTTGTCCTGATTCATCATATCTGCCATAATATTCCACCGCCTCGATCTGATCTCACAATTTTAATCTTTTATCTAATTGTCTCGACCTCTGTTGAACATCTCGAAGATGGCTCAATGTTTGAGACTTTTCATGCATTAGATAAACATTACCATAACTGAGATAGATCATCTATATAAAGGTGATAAAATATTTCTCTCTTGTAAAACATAGGCAGTGGTCCCACAAATATCACAATATGAATTATCTCGAGGCTCATTGCTTCTTGTGGCACCTTTCTTTGTATGTTTAGTTTGCTTTCCCTTTGTGATCTCTGCATACATGAAAATCAGTCGAGAATTTTGTAAATTCCCCTTCCTTCACTAACTTCTTTATTCTTTCCCTAGAGATGTGCCCTAGTCTTCTGTGCCACAAGATTGAAGAATTTTTCATTAATTAAGCCACGTTTTGAACCAACATTTGAATGCAGGGTTATTAAAGTTTGTGCAAATTCATGATTCAAGGAAATTTTATATAAGCCATCACATAAAATACTAGAACCAACTGTAATAGAATTTAACATCAAACTTAATTGTCCAGAACTGAATAAAACAGAATATCCAGTAGCATCTAATTTAGACGAGAAGCTAAATTCCTAGAAAATGAAGGTACAAAAAGTGTTAAAAAAGATCCATCAGATGACCCATCTCTAATAGTAGCGATAGGTACAACAGCTACCACTCCAACCTTGAGACGGTTTCCATATAGAGACACCACTTTCCTTTGGTTTCACAGTTTGTAGGAATCCACACATTAAATTAGTCACATGAGTTGTGGCTCCAGGGAATCAATCACAAGTATTTGAAGGAACTTGACAAGATTGGATTCATAACATACAAAAGAAAAGATTATATACCTCTTTTCGAACCAAGCCTTGCTCTTGATACAGTCCTTCTTCACATGCCCTTTTCTTGCCACAAAAATAGCAACTTGTGAATTTTCCATCTATGACTCTTGCTACCTTCTCGGGTCCACTTTTCTTAGGTGGAAAAGTTCTTACTGCAGATTTCCTTTCTTCTTCATGACTCAAGTGAGTACAGCAAGAGCAAGATTATGTCCTTCTTGTCTTAATCTCACTTCCTCTTGTGTCACCTTTTCTTGATGAGCTCATTCAAGTTCCAATGATCCTGTTAGTATTGTAAATTGGATTTTGAATGGAATAAGCTGATGATGAGTTAAGGACAAAGCTGTGCGAAGGACTCATCCCATACCATGCCTAGTGCCTTAAACTGCGACCTTTTGAGTCATGTTTAAAATATGTTGTTGAATACTTTGACCATCATATTTCATGGTGGTCAATTCAGCCATCAATGTGCTGCTTGAGGACTTATCGATGGCGTTGGCGTCTCAATGATTTGAAATTGAGGCAAACTCGGTTTGAGGAGAAGAGGTCTTGATATTATTGACGATAGTGTCTCATAAACAATGGGTGATGCGGTGGATCTTGCCCGGTTTCAGTTGTTCCACTTGCTCGGATGCGTCATCAGTAACGGGAGGTTATCGGGTTATTAAAGCGGTCAGATCCAATCGCCCGATGAATTGAACCCTTTCATACCGTGAAAAGTTCGACCCATCAAAAACGGTCATTCGGATGCAAGAAGTGTAATGAAGTGGGAGCGTACAAAATAGAACAATGCTCACAATAAACCTCAAGTATAGAACAAATAAATTGAATATGATATCATTAAGATTCTCCTTTGGGTGAATTTTAAACATATCAGTGTTCACTTGGAGAACTTAAAACCTGCCACTATTTTTGTGTCATTTTATATGTTACCTTTGGGTATCTATTTTACCTTTCAAAGCAACTTACAAAATAAAACCATTATTTAATAATTAGCGAAATTATTTCCTCCTTTGGGTTAGTCTCATTCTCCTAATTATAAAAGGAATTATTAAGAATTTTATAATCTCCCTTTATTCCTTTTATGCAATTCTATAAATACAAAATCACCTAATTTAGGTTACTTTGGCAACTATCAAGTGGTTAACATAATTATAATTGTCATTTGAATAAATTTCACAAGATGAAATTAATTCTTTTATTTGAGTTAAAAAAATCAAAGGAAATAATTATCTTTAATAATTATACGATTGACTAATCAATCATAATAAAATAAAAGAAATCGACATTCATCGGATAATTTCACAAAGGTTCAAATCATAGGATATATGGACATCTTAAAAGAGAATTTCAGTTTCATATTCAAATATGTGATAATGACAATCGGCTAACCAGTGCTATGATTCTATATTTCTCTTTAATTTGAAGCTTCTAATGCGGGTATGAAGCGCTTAGCATTAATGTGAAAAGCAGCGACCATAGGAGGCGACGTAAACCCGAGCCTCACGAGTCATTGATCCGGCCGGCGTTGCGATAAAGTATCTTCCTTCGTTTGAAGATGGTCTTTATTTATTTTTTTATTATTTATTTATTTTATTCATTTTAGTGAGGCGAATCAATAGTAGATAAATCTTCGAAATTTAATCTTTATAAAACAATGATTCTGAATATTTAATTAAAATCTAGCTCGTGCAATTTATAAACCTTAATCGGAAATTAACACACAATGTTGAGATCATCAATTCAAACTCATCTACGATAATAATAAAAATAAATAAAACATATAGATTACATGCTGGATTTGAAGAACATGACCATGAGAGATTTCCTTCCCGGTTATAGATCTTAAATCATATGATCTCTTTCCCTTCGGTTATAGATCTTAAATCTTGATCTCTTCTTCTCCTTATCAAACTTTGATATCTGGAAATTGTTTTTAATAATTAGTGGAAGAGTGCTCTAACGCATATGAAGGGTTTCTATATATAATAACTTATTGATAGGAAAGGGCCAAGAATACATGTTCAAAGCCGTTATAAACGTGTAATTCGAATAACTGTTCTTATAATAAATTATATTTAACCATAATGTACACATTCTATAATAAATTATATTTATTATAAATAACCGTTCATATAATAAATTATATTTATTTTAAATAACCGTTCTTATAATAAATTATATTTATTATAAATACTTGGGTCTTATAATAAATTCTATTTATTATAATTTACCCCTCCATCAAGGGTAAATATCTTTATAACAGTTTAAAGATATTGAGTATTCTTTTAATTGGCTAAATACTAGGTTAGTGGGCCACCCACTTAATTTTAATGTGGAAATAACATCGACTCCAAAGAAAAAACGTTCCTCCTTGGGGAAGGATTTTCCAAAACTCGAAAATCAATCCACATTTTCCTTCCATTTAAAAGCGAGTCGCGTCGGCTCGTGGATAGGGTAGGGTCCACACTATGATCTACTAAAACTAGGCATTCAATTTGCGCCTTCGCTCTTTTTCGTCAAAGCATCTATAATGAGATCATCATCAAATAGCTTAGCAATGCAGCAATTCGTAATCAAAATTAGTAAATTCATCCTCCATTTTGCTGCTTCTTAACTACAAGTTTTGACAATTTTTATAGTAGAGAATACTCGTTCAGTTGTTGTAGTTGATACGGGTAAAATTAGCACCAAACGAATTGATCTATCCAGAAGAGAATAAATTTATGATTTTAACATGCTACGATAATTGACCTTAACTACGAAATTGTTGATGATTTTGCAATTTTGGTTGACTGACATTAATATGTAACTAGGCTTTTTCTCCACGCTTTTGATTTGGTTAAAAAGTTTTCATTGAGCTTTTTTTTATTGAAGTTTTATGTTTGGAATTTGTTTGACTGTTTTATTTATGGTTATAGATTTCATTTATGTATTTTGGTCCTTATTTTAGTTTATCATATTTATTTAGCTTATATATATATATATAACTTAAGCGAAAAAAATAAAAATTTCTTGAGGGGCGACTAGGGCTGGTAACTAGCCAAGCTACTCGGGCTCGGCTCGGGCTCGGCTCGGCTTCGACTCGGGCTCGACTCGTGAGCTAAGCGAGCGAGCTGGGCACTGGCCCAGGCAGTAAATCTCGGGCTCGGCTCGGGCTCGACTCGGGCTCGGCTCGAAAAAAGCTCGGCTCGGGCCGTCGGGACCCATCCGTCGGCTGAGCAGGCTTAGCCTATGGTCTCAGGCCGACGAGGATCTGGTCTTCACTGTGCGATCGGCTCGGTAGCCTTGGGAGTAGAAATGCCTGGTCATGTGTCCGGATATCTCGATATAATGGATCCTCAAGCTCTAGATCCGGTTGGCATGGATGGAAATGTGAATCCTCACGGGCGTTAGGAGGAGGCACTAACGGCGGCGGCCGGGCTGAGTGAATCCCACCGCGGCTAGGGGATTTGTACCTAGATCTCGGATCTGCGTGCGCGGAAATGGTACCTGATAGCGCGAAGGTGTCGGCGACGGTATGTTCCAGTGTGGATAGCATGAAGAAGGTGCCGGCAAAGGGGACGTCGGGGAAGGACATGGATGTTGAGTATGACCCCTTTGGTACGATGGGTCAGTCGGGTGTCTGAAATCCGTTACAAATATGAGAATATTGGGGCTCACATTGGAAACTATAGAAATTTGGTGACGCGAGCTTAGACAAGGTTTGCCGATCTTGAGTAGCATTGAGGGCAAATGCACGGACCTTGTCTGATCAGATTCGACCTGATGAATTAGGATCCAATCTCAAATCTGAGGGTATTGAGACCTTTGGATAGTCTTTGGACTTAACCCGGCGCATCCCAGGAGTGGAGTATGGACAAAGGCATCAAGGGTGATCGTGGGGTGGGGTTTCATAGAAACAAGGAGTGTCTGGGGTGCGAGCAGAGACGATCATATGTATGGTACGCCATAGTCATTCTTTGGGTATGAAAATTTAGGCGTCCCGGTTCGACATGGTGGGCGGTGCGGATCTCGATCCGGCGGTGGGTGAAGCTATGGGTCTTGAAATTAATCATCTCTGCGGCTTGGTAGTCGGAGAATTGGTGGCCAACAACAATGTGCGGCGATATATTGCCAAATCGTTATAGTTTTTAATAAGTTTTGCTTAGCGGATCTTGTTGATATATTATTTTTATTTAGATAATTGATTAAAACCCGATCATGTTTCTTATTCAATGATTTCGGGTATCTTATTTCTTCACTCGCAATTTCTACTTGTTTAATTCTATTTCATAATTTTAGGTTACGAAGCTGTTTGGTGATGGAGTGCGTAATCGAGAAGGAAACAAATGTTGAAGGAGTGTCTTTAACAACTTTAGCATCGGTGCTAATCCCGACTAAGGTAAAACAAATCTCATAGAAAATAATTTCCTTAATTAATGTATTTGTTATCAGATTGATTACAAAAAGTTAAAAAGTATATGGATTGAGCTTGAGGATTGATTACAATACAAACTTGTATAGGCTCGGGATTGGGCTTGAGCTCGAGGTTAAGCTCGAGCTCGTTCATATGGAAAACGAGCCTAATGAGCTCAAGCCAAGCTTTTTTAAATCAAGCCAAGCTTGAGCCTGATTTTAAGCTCGTTCAAAAGCTCGGCTCGGGCTCGAGCTCGCTCATAAATTAACAAGCCTAGCTTGAAATGTTCAAAGCTCGGCTCGGCTCGGCTCGTTACCAGCCCTAGGGGCGACTACCCCCACCCCCACATGCTCTCCAAAGGATCCGTTTTTGCCCATACACCCATCTCCCTTTACCGCTTGAGTCAGATGACCCAAGCCTTGAAGGGCAGATTGATGGATTAGTTGAAAATGACGTACATTAAAGTTTGAATTTCTTAAGCATGCCAAAGCTTAAAATCTAGAATAAAAAGTATAATTACAATTTTTCAATGGTCATGCAATGTGAAAAATTAATAGAAAATAAATATAAAACCTCGGGATAAAATCTGTATATAACATTTTATAAAAAAGAGAATATTTCCTCTTATTCTTCCACCATAAATTGAATATAAGGATAAAGATATTTTCTTAATTTGAGATATCAAATGGGGTTATACTTTTTTTTAGTTTACTCCTAAATAAACTCTTTGGAAAATGAAATCATATGCCTGGTGAAAAATGTGATTGTATTAATTTTTTTGTTTCTCGAACTTGTAAGTAGATTTTATATAGGAAAAACAATTGAATAACATTCATTATGAGGAATGAATTGTTAGATAGATATATATTTGTGGAATTAGCGCATAAGTAGTTATTCACTTATAGGACTAATTTTATGTCATTAATGAGAATGACTTGTTTACTAATTTGTAGTAGGGTCCTTGATCATATATTCTCTATAAGAATTTTTGGTCGATCCATTGAATTTGTGACCAACTCTTTTTTAAAAAGCTTATTATGATTTAATACGAGCTATAAAAGGCCTAGAGCAAATAAACATATGTATATTTGTATTTTTGGTGCTTTAGGGTTTTCAGAAATAAGAGACTGGTTTGAGAATAGTGTATCCATAGGCACTACTTTTACAGTGTTCTTTGTTTCATAGGAATTCAGATTTGATTTATCAATGACTGCGTTTGGAGGTTAGTATATTTTAAGCTTTAAAGGAATTGTTATGCATGTTTTCGATTCGTATATCTTCTTCAAATATTTATAGTAATTGGTATTAGAGCGAAGTTGATATGCATAATAATTTCCTTTGTAACATGGTATGCTGAATATGAGTTTTCTGTGAAATATTCATGTGTGACCTGATTGTTATTATTTTTCTTTTCAATTTTATTGAAAAGATGAAATAGTTTCAAAATATGATTTTTTTTTTTATTTTTTTATTTTTGGAGAATAAATGTTCAAAGTTTTCCGTATCTTCTCTTCTCAAATGCTACAACATTTATAAAGGGTCTAGAAGGATTAATAGACAACCTCCAAATTCTGAAAGGTGCACAATTTTTTTTTTTTTGGTGCATTTAAAATACATATAAATTATAGTGATTACACAATGGATTCATAAACCTAACCCCAATCTCTAAGTGGAAATTACCAAAGAGTTATTTTTATAATTTTTTTTATTCGATTTTGTCTTATTTCTTTTATATAATTTTTTTTTATAATTTTTGACTACCAAGGATAATGTTGTAATCTCACTTATATATATATATATATATATATATATATATATTCAAAGTTCTATTTAAGGTTTCTACTAAATGGAAAGTTTTGATAAATTCCTGATATTACATGATTGTATTCTTTATATGGAATGAATATTTTTTGAGCCCTGATTTTGGTATGAAACACACAAGTTTGGAATGAATCAATTATTTATTTATTTGCTTGTTATTCAATTCCAAATTTCTTAAATTAAATTAAATATCTACGATCAGAATTAGATTGTGTTAGCTTTCCCTAAAGGGCTTTGTGTGCCTAATTGGGTATAGTAGTGGCAGATTTTAGGTACTCACTATTGATTAAGTCTTCCAACGGCCAAGCGGAATAAGTCCTCTTATCAGTGGCCAATTTTTGTGGCCCATTAAATCAAAATCTCAGAGTAGAATAAGTGGTGAGACCCACTTTCAAATAACGATTGTATAGGGTGATGGTTCCCTATATATATGATAATTTGTTGTGGTCCTTGGTACCATATTCAAAGATCATCAACATCATCATCGAGAAAGTGTGATGCCCGATTTTAAAGTCCGTTGACAACTGCTTGACCCCGAAATTCTGTCTTAAGGTCGTCTTGCACCTAATTCAGGTACGGACCGGTACCAGCTACCCGAGAGACGCGAGATTCTGTAACTTCCATCACGTCCTTTCATTTAGGTTCATTCATTTCATATTTAAATCTAAATTATGAAAAGAAATTGAATAATTACGGTCGTGAAATCCCCAATCATGACACTCTTACCATAATTACATACGGGCTATTTATACAATAGTCCAAAAGAATTTTATAAAAATCCTTTTATACAAAACACTTTTTACAAAAATGTTACTCAAGGCCACATGTCGGCCTCCTTTAAAATCACAGCCTCGTAGGAGTGTCGTCTCCCTGTACACTCCTTGTACCTGAAAGGGGGTCCCACGATGGGGTGAGCAATGGCCAGTAGAAAATTCTCCTACAATGGCTACTTCCCACCTAAAATGCACATGTAATGGCAGCTATGAAAACGTCCAATTACATTCCATATAAATAATGCAATCTTATATAAAATGTTACATGTCATGAATGAGATGAGACTCCTCATGCACATAACAGGAGTCTGACAGGCTCCTATACGCAATGCCAAGTGTGAAAACCAGTCATTGGTGTTTCACCCAATGACTTAACCCATTTGAAAACTCTCCAATATTCATTTGAATTTTATTAAATCCCATGTGTTTATTTGGGTTGCGAATTTCCGGGATCTCACCGTAGGTTTCGCACGCCTTCCGACACTTACGCAAACTTTCATCGCTGGATACATATGTTTGACCAAGAATAAAATTTGGGTCTTTCACCTTGGGGGTGGGGGTTAATGATGGGGTACTTAGTACTTTGGATTTTGCTGATTTCAAGACTTGTGTGAATTGCATTAAGGGCAAGCAAACCAATGAGTCTAAAGAGGTCTGAGAGGAGCACAAACCTATTAGAGATTATACATCTTGACATTTGTTGTCTGACATGGATGCAAATAGTCGAGAAATACTTTTATCACTAGCCTATAGATGATTATTCACGATATATGTATCTCTACTTACTTAGTTGAAGGATGAAGCTTTAGACGCCTTCCAGTTTTAAAGTGAAGTAGAGAATAAATACGGGAAAACATATTAAGATCGTGAGATCGAGATAAGTGGAAGTACTATAGTAAATACGAGAGAATGGACAAGCTCTGGTGCACTTTGCGAAGTTTCTTCAAGAAAATGGGATTGTTGCCGGTACACTATGCGGTTCTCGGTCGAGAATGGTGTGGCGAAAGAAGAAACGGAACTTTAATGGACATGTTAAGGAGTATGAGGAATGTACAAAACTACCTCAATTCTTGTGGGTGAAAATCTAAGGCGTGTATATAGTAAATCGAGTTCCAACGAAATTTGTCTCTAAGAGCGCCTTTTGAGTCATTCAAGGTTGGAAACCGAGTTTGCGACATATCTGCGTTTGGGGATCCAGTCACGAGTAAATTTATAACCCACAAGAAAGAAGCTAGACCTAAGGACCATCAGTGGGTATTTCGTGGATATCTTGAAAGGTCCAAGGGTATAGATTTTATTGTCCATCTCACGACACTAGGATTGGAATCAAGAAATGCGAAATTTCTTGAGAATGACTATCGATGGGAGTGATCGGTTTCGAGGACATTGTTTGAGAGGTTCATTATGAAGGTCAACCCTGCGGTTCAGTGATGGGTGATTGTCATTCACACCCCTCAAGTACAGCAGTGTGGAGGCTGACCATTTCTGGAATTCCATATTGCCCAATATTGATCTTTTGTGGATCAAGTTGCAAATGAAGAAATTCCAGAAATTGTTGAACAACCAATTGAGCAACAGGTTGATCGACAAATTCCTCGAGAAATGATGAAGCAACATTAAGAAGATCTACAAGAGTTAAGGAAATCGACAATTCCTAATGATTATATAGTGTATTTACAAATTGGACTATAACATTGGGCCAAGAAAATGATCGAAGCGTTTTCACAAGCCATGAGTTAGGAATCTAACTCATGGTACAATGCCATGAAAGAATGAATTCTATGGCATCTAACCGAGTTTAAGGATCTCGTTGAGTTGCACGATGGTATAAAAGCCATTGGATAAATGGGTCTTTAAAACAAGAAAGACTCATTAGGCGACATTGAGAGACATAAGGCGGACTTCGTTGCCCAGAAAGTTCACTCAAAGGAAGGAATCGACTACGGGAACCTTTTTCTCTGTATCTAAGAAAGATTCTTTTCGAATAATCTATGGCATTAGTTGCCCATTTGACTTTGATTTACATCAAATGGATGTGAAAGCGAATTCCTTAATGGTAATCTAGGAAGAGGTTTACATGAAGCAGCTGAAGGATTCTCCTCTAGTGAAGAGGCATTTGGTTTGCAAGCTTAGAAATCCATATATGGATTAAAACAAGCATCTCGCCAATGGTATTTGAAATTCCATGAAGTCATTACTTCATTCGGTTTTGAAGAAAATATCATGGATCAATGTATATATTAGAAGGTCAGTGGGAGTAAGATTTGTTTTCTTGTGTTATATGTGGATGATATTACGCTGCGAGCCAATGATAAAGTTTGTTATATGAGGTGAAACAATTTCTCTCCAAGAACTTTATTATGAAGGATATGGGTGAAGTCTTATGTCATTGGCATTAAGATTCATAGGGAAAGATCTCGAGGCATTTTGGGTTTGTCTCGAGACCTATATCAATAAAGTTTTAGAGATTTAACATATGAAAAATTGTTCATAGAAATTAATCGCACCCATTTTGAAGGGTGATAGATTCGATTTGAATCAGTGCCCTAAAAATGATTTCGAAGGAACACATGAAGAACATTCCATATACTTATTTGGAAGCCTAATGTATGCTGATGCGTACGGACATGATATTGCATTCTTTGTTGGAGTATTAGGAAGATATCGAGTAATCCGAATTGACCTTTGGAAGTGCAAGAAGGTGATGAGATACCTTCGAGGAACAAAGTTACATGCTTATGTAGACGAACATATAGTTTGGAGGTGATTGGGTACTCGTGCGGACTTTGCGGCTGTGTTGGGTCCTCGAAAATCAACGTTTGGTTATATTTCAGCTAGCTGATGTTTGTGTCTTGGAGAAGTGCGAAACGAGACCTTGTGCCACTTCCCTTATGGAAGGCGGTTCGTATCTTGTTTGAGGCTAGCTCGCATGGTGTATGGTTAAAAAGTTTCATTTCTGGGCTTAGAATTGTGGATTCTATATCTAGGCCATTGAAGTTGTATTGTGATAACTCAGCTGCGGTATTTATGGCTAAGAACAATAAAATGAGTGAAACAACATATCGACATTAAGTACTTAGCCATAAGAGAGCATTAGAGAAATGAAAGTGGTCATTGAACACATTAGCGAGTTGATGATTGCGATCCTTTAACTAAGGCATGCCACCTAAGTATTTTAAGAGGATCATGTAGTACAAATGGGACTTGGTTCCACGATGTAATTTTATTAATACGTACATTCATTATTTTAAATAAAACTCTTATTCGATCCTGATATTTCTTATATGGTTTGTACATTTCAGATTATTATTATTAATTTGAAATATCATTAAGTTGGACCTTGAATAAACATATGGTTTTATTCATTAAGTTTAAGGGTTTGTGTTAGGAACTTGATATATTGTAATACATGGAAGATACTACTCACTATAAGAGGACTATCGCCGGGGATTTATATATTTGGTTGCTCTCTTATGATAGGTGTTGAACTATATGGATCAAGTGGGAGAATGTTAGAGTGTGTGATCCATGAACATTTAATTTTAAATTTTGAATCTCCCATAACACCTTTCCCCAGCCCTTGCAACTCTTCGAAGACTGTGATGTGGCACGGTCTCCATATAAAGAAGAACCTTGCACATTTGGGTCCCAGCGCCTACTCAAAAAATACGAGAGAAAATCACCATCAAATTATTTGAGAAGGGTTTAGAAGAACCAAAATATTTCCAATTTTCCAGTTTTCTCGATTTCTTAACAATGGCTAGAGGTATGTAGATTCTGGTATTTTTCTTCCGCATAATTTGATTGATTATGTTGTTCAATCACTTTTTGATTAACAATATAGCCTACATACATCTAGAATCTATCAAAGACATGCTTGATATAGCCTTACCATGGCCATGTGAGTAGACAAACATCACCACTATGTGTCTTTGAAGTATTCTTCAACGGAGTTATGGAGCATATCATGGAAAAGTGCAGTCATTACTTTTCATTCTTTTTTTCTTTTTTTCTTTTTTAATAACTGCAAGCAAATTCAAAAGCAAAAGCAGAAGCCGGTACTTATTTGGAAAATTTGGATTTGATATTATGTTATGCTTCAAGGAAAACTCAGATTATTAGAGTATGTGTTAGTGTTTCACAGTACGAACATCTTTCTTCTTTTGTGTTAGGATGAATAGATAGAATGTATGATGAGAGAGTTTTTTGATTGTGTTATTTCTATCGAATAATTGAATCCTCCCATTATATAAAGACCATATTTCTCATGGTCTTGGGTTGGGTCAAGCCTATATGGGCTATTCATATCCATAACCCAATAATAACCTTCAATGTTTAATTAGCTTCTGCATATCTCGATTTCATGGCCGGATGAATTTTCTAGTAACCTTAAAAAGACTCAAATTGATGATTGGCCCATAGAAACCGTCAAGATCGAAACAATTAGTATCCGTTAGAGTCAGTGTAGTTATTGCTCTTTGAAAAGCTGATTCTCACGTCTCTAAGTCCCAAGGGCACGGCAGAACATGGTTTCTTTGCATCCTTAGGAGTTGTTCCCATAAGGTCACCCCAAAAAGAAAATATCTTTAGCTCATCCGTTGCTATCAATGTTAGGTAATGAGAAATCATCCTGTTGAAAGTTGACCTAGCATCAAATTTGGCCATCCTTCTTGTTGACCAGTATAACATTAGATAGCCATGCTAGATATTAGATCTTTATTTGAGTCTTAAAATATTTAGGTGAAAAAACTTATGGGAATCACTTGAAAGGCTAGGTGTTAAATAGACTATGTTAGATTCCTTTCTCATCTAGATGAAATTTACTCCTTGAAACGTTTGAAATGATGGGTTAAAGTTTTAAAGTATTTTAAAACTTTTTTACGGGAATTCATGTCAATCCTTCTGTTGGCTTTGAAATTATCGAAAGCTTTCAATTCTTCCATTTACTCCCCCTTTGTCTGAAGTCTATGTAAAGAGAGTTCTGACTCTCTTTGGCAAAAAGAAGGAAAATCCTTTGTATAAGATTTTTGTAGTGTAGTGATAAGAGATAACCAGCACATCATCGCCAGGTTCGTCGGGAGTGGCTGTGAGGTGCTATTGTCGCCAGCTCAAGACATCCACAGGAAGTAGAAGCCATTGAATTCTCAAGCACCAGCGGGAGAAGACGAATTTGCTTTAAGGAGATTGTGGTTGCACAAGACTCGGTATATTCATTGTTATGTAGTTTGATTTTATTTCGTTATAATTTTTCTTCCTTTACTACTCCATTTTTGTTTTAGTTTGTAAGCAGGTGTGTAATAGTCTTAAAGAAAATTGAAAGGGGAGGGAAAAAAAATACGTAGAAAACAAAAAAACACCAAGTCGTTTGGAGAAGATAGTGGAGAAAAAAAAAATTTTGGTCGAAGAAGAAGCCGGGAAAATAGTTAGCCGGTGTGATTGCATGATGAGTGTGAAAGTCATCCATTTTAAGCTCATTTTTCATGTATATATGAGGCTTAAAAGTCCAATTTAATGGAAAATTATGGATTCTTCACTCATATTTGTGTTTTGCAGGAAATTAGAAAAGCAAATCGAAGAAAAGCAAAAAAAAAAAAAAAAACTGTCTAAGGCAGGAAATGCTGAATGTTGTAATAAATTTCACCATTGTTGCGACAAAACTCAAGACAAACAACAGAAGAAATGTTGCAACAATCGGGACACTGTTGCAACAAATATTGAGAAGAGTCCTTAAAGAAAGTAGCAGAACCTTTGTCACTACATTTCCGAACTTTGTCGCAACATAGTTAAGGTAGAAGGAAGCTAAAAGAATGTTGCGACATTTCATAGCTTTGTCATGACATATTATGTGAAGAAGGCATAAAAAATTTGTCTCGACATTTGACGACCCTGTCACGACAAAGAACAAGGCAAATGGTAACAGAACATTGTTGTAACAATGGAATTGTGTCATGACAAAAGATGAGCAGAAATCCTGAAGAAACATTGGAATTTGTCATGCCCCGATTCCCAGGTCCGAGCGTTGGCGAATCGAACGGTTTTGGGTCTTGAAACCATATCTTGGGACTCTTTACCTTTTTTTTTTTTTTCAGAGCTGAACTTATACCTGTGGGTATACAAACAGTTTTTATAATAACCAAAAATCATTTACATATACAAAGGAACTACCATCGGAGTGGTATCCATTAAAATCTATACACATATACTAAGTCCCATTTACTTATACAAACACTTATACATATTTATGTCTAATACAAACATCGAGAAGATCGTAGAGCAGTCTTTGGTAGTACCTATCTCTAAGATGGCCCGACTCTGCGGTGTGGAATGTCTGTGCTCTTTATATCCTCTTCGGTACCTACGGATTGAACACCGTGCTAGCTGCAGCTTAGTGGGAACATATAAACGATGCGACCAGTAACAATAATCGCCGTCACTATCTTTTTTGGCTACTTTTTACTATGCATATAACGAAGCCTATTGTTATGTGACTTCTAACTCATATCATATTATACATGTAGATTTTATCCTTTTCAGATTCCATAACATTATCTTGTTCGTATTACCTCCATGTGTCATGTCTTTTACAAGTTTCAATTCATATCTTCTACATGTATGGCATGTCAGATCATATTCAAAACAAACTTATCGTATCTGATAGCAGAGTCGAAACGAGATCAAGTCATATTCTATACATACCGGTCGGTCGATGATACTGGCTATATTAGACTCATATCATTATCACGGCCTAAGCCATTAATCAAATCCCTTTAGCAAATACATTTCATGATCCGGGATGCCCGTTTAATTTTTTTTTTGTTATCGTTTTATTAAATTTTCATTTTCAAAAGTGTCGCGACGAATACCGACTACGGCCGGTTGGGCGGATCGGCGGGCCACTAATTACTCCGGCGTTTTCAATCGAAACATTTGTTTGGTTTTATTAAATTTTGTTTTTCAAAAGTGTAGCTATTTGTTATTTGGATCAGATGATATGTATCACGAATCTAAAACGTTATCACCAAAGGACTATTATCTAGTCCCCAGCAATAATGCCATTAAACTTGTTTGTGGTTTTCCTTAGCTATAGTATTGATTAAAAGATATTTCATAAAGAGTAAATCATTTTCTTTGTGGTTTTGATCCAGTATACTGCAAGTGCACAGGTCGAACAAGTAGTAAAATAGATGTAAGTCCAGATATCGATCCTACAGAGATCTCAAGAATTTCTCATCAACTACCCTGACTACTTAAGCTCCACACTATTTGGACTATAATAGGCTATTGGAATTAGCTTTGAAAGCCTTAAAATAATGAAATATAAGAAAAATGAATGAATAACAAATGAATTGAATACTGAAATAATGAAATAACAAATTTAGACTGAACAGTTATCTCTAAAGAAAACATTGAATATAAAGCTATTGTGAAGAATCAATTCCTACAACTTGCACTGTAATTTTGCTTTATGAACCACAGATTTTAAAACTAGTCCAAAGAATATGATAGTGCAGCTGGATCTCTCCAAACCCCACCGTTCATCATCTCACCATCACTGTTTCTCTCGAATACAGTGGGCTAGATAACTACTTTTAATCTGGGTAGCCTTGTTCTAGGTATTTTTCTTTCTCAATACTTCATACCCACAACATGGACTGTAAACCTGAGCTCCTTAAATATAGTCATTGCAGAGGTTTACACTATACTGGTTTCTCATCATCAAAATTAGAACATCTCATTCTTTCCTTGATTAGATCCTTGCTAACACGAGATTGAATTCACCATTCGAATCGAGGTGAACTCTCTGCATGCTTAAATTGATAAATCACCCAACTCAATCTTGACTTCAAGTGAAAGAGTTGCTCGATTTAAAACACAGAGCACATTAGATCGACAATATCAGGTTAGCATACCTTCAGAAATTGCTCGTCACTCTCAGGAATGCCTTCTCTGTGTCACTCAGAGGGCCTCCTGGAAATCAGAGCTTGAGACAATCTCATATGTGGGTATGAGAAACTGACATTGGGATCAATTCCAGAAAATACACAAAACCAGCAAGTCGCTTTACAAACTGAAGTTCAGCAGCAATGAATAAAATTATGCAAGAAAGATAATTTCTGACAATAACGTCCAATTGATGGAAGAATTTGGGTTTCTAAATCTTGGATTACACCATACAATAGTTCTTGTCAAAGAAAGCAGCGTAAATCGGCAAGCTTTGGTGGTTTGAAATCAAATTTGTCTGGAATTCAAACAACCAGACAGTAATTTGAAGAAATATAATGCATTGACTAAAACTTTAACGATAACGTTCGAATCAAATTTAGAAAATACAAGCTAATCTAAAATTAAAAAACAAAAAGAAAGAAAGAAAAATTAAAATACAAGAGCGCTTCCAACAACCGGATCTCTTTCGTCGCCAAGAGCTGCGTTATTTAGCATTAGCGACGCGTATTTATAGGGTTACGAAGTTGGGCCCTAATTCCGTGCACCTCATTGTGGTTTCAAGTAAACTGGCCCAGTTTGTTGTTACTATCGCGACATCAGTGCCAATGCGACCTTTGTTGTCTCGATCTTTGTCGCGAGAAGCCTTTGTTTGGATTGCGACATGTCTTTGATGGTGATGTCGCGATAAGCAGTCTTGTCGACCTCTTTTTCGTGGAAGCGATGTCGCGAAGACGACTGCGGCGTCGCGACCTTAACTCTTGGTAATTGATGTCGCGACAGCTTAATGTTATCGTGACCTTCTGGTCTTTGCAGTGGATGTCGCGACCTCTTTATGATGTCGCGACCTCTGTTCCTTGCTTCTGTTGTCGCGACTATTTAATGATGTCGCGACCTTAAGTCTTCGCAATTGATGTCGCGATAGCCAGGTGTTGTCGCGACCTTCTTTTTAGTGCAATTACTGTCGCGACTGCTAAATGATGTCGCGACATCTTGTCGCTTCCTCTTCTTTATTTGCGACCTCGGCCGATGTCGACCTTCTCTTTAGATGATGATAACCGCGGCTGGCGGATGATGTCGCGACCTCCTTCTTGGTGATGATGTCAGCGTATCTGGATGTCGCGACATAAATGTTCGATGCATTGGGACTGATGCATTGCAACCTCGAGCGATGTCGCGACATCATGTGTAACTATTCATCAATTCACGGTTGCTTGACATAGCGAGTTTCTTCGCGCCCATTCGTTTGTTTCAATTAAGCTTCATTTGCGACTGGAGCCTTGTAGTTGCAACCTTAAATTTTATTTTGATTGCTGTAAAGGCTTCACGACATCAAATCCTTTAATCCTTTTGCGCCTCTCTGGCACAAGCCTCCTTGGCTTGATTATATCGATCTTTGCTCGACTAAATGCGCCCTTTTACTTCAATTTCTTCTTTCTTTCCCAGACCATCACTTTGCTAGCAGTTTGGTGAAGTATTCCATATTCCTGCACATAAATCAGTCTTTTTTAGAATAAAATAAATCAGAAAATGGACTAAAAATGGATGACTTTTAAGCTCATCAAACTCCCCCAAACTTAAAATTTTGCTTGTCCTGGCAAAAAAAGAAAATTTGTTGTCCTAAAGCAAAGGACATTTTTAATTCTGTTTGTAGTTACAACCGATTAAATTGAAAAACTAAAATTGCGTTCTTTTATTGTATATCTAACTTCAAGTCCAGACAAGGTTAGTTTCTACTCAATCAGGTGTACATAACTAAATTATTGAATTTGTTTTATAAATAGTAAAGTCAATTGATTCTGTTGAAGAGTAGGTTGGTCTTCTTCCTCATTTCTTAGTGAATCAGTTAATCCTCTGAGGTTTTTCACAGTTTTGATCCTTTGAAGATTTTTCAAATTCCATATGCTTGTTGTTCATATTGATCTCCACTAATGTAGGTAATTCCAACCTTCAAGATCAGTCAGGTCTTTTAGGCTTGTAATGTTAGGCTTGGGTATTGGGTAGGATAGATGGAATCTTTAGGTTAAGATTACCCAAACTCTTTCTTCTTTCTTCTTAACTGCTGCCTTTCTTTTCCTTCCAACTTCTGTAGTTGATTTCCCCCAAACTTCATCTTTGGGGTATCTTCTTTGAATTTTTTTTTGTGTTTAACACTGTTTGTTCCAATTTCTCATTTATATTTCTCATTGTTGGAACTCTTTCTCTGCCACTTTTCAGAAAAAGTCGAATGTTCTTTCTTTTTAGGCTTTCTAACACTCTTAGCGAACTTTGGGTTAGTAACTCCCATACCAGTTGGCATTAGGGTACTAGGTGTTGAAACACCCCTAAGAACTTAATTGTTAAAGAGAGTTAGGCCACAAGACAAAACTTCTTCCTTTAAGCTTTCTTTTCTTTTGTATCCTCCTGCTTTAGATTTTCTTTCTTCAGCACTACGTATTTCTCCTTTAGTTCTCCAAAATATACTCCCCCCAAAACTTTATCTCTCTTCCTCCCCTCGTTGAGTTCTTGGGTAATCGGAGGTTCTTTCTTCGGAGGATTAGTTATAAAGGATGGATTAAAGTTTCAAATTGCTTGTTTGAAGATAGGAATTGTTTTGGCTCAGGTGTGGGAACTAAGGTGTATGCGAAACATATACATAATGGTGGCTAAAATGGCTCAATTTTGTTCAGGATGAGTGCATCATTTCCTTGTTGGATTTGTATTACCTAGGATTTCGCCTTGATCAATAATCTAACAAGTTCTAGAATTGTTTTGATTCACGCAGACCCCAGGGTGTCCTTGACTCGCCGGAGTTGATGAGGAGTTACATGACTAGGTTCTCAAGTTCTTTGGCTTCTTGTTTATCCTCAAACTCAAAATATGTTTTGCTCCTTCAATTGTATAACTTTCCTTTATTTGGACTTATCGGCTAAATTCAAATTCGATTATGCAATTTGTGTTTCAATTCCATTATATGCCATTAAGCCCTTATTCTGCAGTGATTTGTGTTTCAGTCTATATTCTAATCAATTACTTCAACTAGCTCATATTATGACATTTCAGCATTTTCATTCCTGAGCTAATCCTACTGTTATTCTTTTAACAATTAAAGCAAAAAGTAAACTCACAATTTGACTTCAAACAACATCAAACAAATTTATGATTTTATTCAAGAAATTGTGCAACAGTTGAGAATCAACAGATTGGGAATGAGTAAGAGATGGATGAGTCAATCGGAAGGTTTCTTTCTTTTTGAGGGAGGAGTAAAAATGTTTGGAGGATCTAGATCAGGAGTAGGCAGTTGGGGTTGAACAGGGAACTTCATTTCCATCCTCCTCTTAACTGCTTTTCATTCTCGCACCGTGATCTTGAGATCAATTCATTTGTGAGGTCTGACCTTCTTATTTAGATCATCTTGTCTTGCTCCCAATGTATTACGTTTAATGCGCGCTCCATTTCTGTCATGACTTCTAAAAATTTGGATAGATTGTTGTTAATCAGTTCAAATTTTCAAATAAAGCAAGCATCGTATCATCAGCACTTTATCTCTTCTTTCATCTTAACTACTCGAAATCTTTAACAATATATAGAGGAACTTAAACCCCGCGATATGCTCCTTTGTCTTAGCTTCTTGATCATCTCTTTCTTTATAGAATTTTGAGGTTGAGAGTCTCGATCAAAGCGGTTGTTGTGGGAATGATTCATAACTAAACTCTGACTTTTAATGAGATCTCAATCTCTTTCTCCATTTCCTTTAAAGTTTTCTTCACGATGCTCTAGGATCTTTTTTAATCGGTCCTCTTTTACGCTCCAGCTCCTCTTCCCCATTTATGCTCTTTTCTCTTCAACTACCTTCCTTACATTTCCTCATTTTGTTCATTTCCTCTTCCATATATCTTCTTCTTAGTCTTGCCTCCTTATACTTATCTTTAAATTGTTGTTGGAGCCCATTTCTTTTCTCTTTCTTCCATATTTTTACGCATGAAATAGAGCATCTCATTATAAGTTTATTTTCTGGGCTCCTGCGGAGCTTTCTCGAATTCTCCCAAATCCATGTTTTCTCATTGGTGGGCTTGGCCGGGGGTAGTGAAATCTATAGGACTCGTCATCGGTGCCATATCCTCTGCCAAACATAGAATTATTCCACTTAGTTTTGTGTTTACGGTTTGTTCTTCTTGATTTTCAACCATCGAGTGTCCTCTTCTTGTCTTTTACTCCCTCCTCATCTCGGAATCTGCTCACTATGACCCCCTTTTTCTTTTGATTTCTTGGCCCCTTGCTTATCAGTCAGGGTTAATGGTGAAGCATTGGGGCACTCTTCATACACTTAATTCCCTTCACACAGCCTTTATACATAGCAATTGATGGTTCTTTGGGTGTGGAATCGAGCCTTTTGTTTCCTTCATGATATTTCATTATGGAGTTCTTAATGATAGCTCGACATTGACTATAGCCGCCCGATTATGGCATAGAAGTGCCTTCTTGTTCTCTTCTGTGCAGGCTTATGCTTTGTAAGATACGAAGCTGACCAGAAATAAAACCATACCTTCGCTTCTTCTGTCAAATCCCCCCTGCTTATAATCTTTTTCTCTCCTTGACCTTGTCCCCATTTTACCTTGCCGTCAAATGGAGTCTTCACAGCTATCTTTTCTCTGTTGGGAACAATGCGCTAACTTTTGTACTTGGATCCATGCTTTTGACCCTCCTGCGGTATGTGCATTTTATGGTCGACTCCATATGGAGCCCGAACCCTGACAACGAGTTCTCCTTTCTTCCAACAAGGTTGGAGTAAAATTCTCTAACAATTGCTGCATTCCCAGTTTTATAATGTTTGGAGAATTTCCCCCACCCTCTTTGCTCTATCAATTCTTTGAGCAGAGTGTTGTGAATCCTTTCTCCTATATGTCCTTTCCTGCAGTGCTAACATAAGGAATAGGCTTTGTAGAACAAACTCATCTTCCTTCTTAGCTGCTGTCGCCTCTCCTTTCCCTTTCTCTTCTGCTGCTTTACAACTAGTTGAACTTAGGTTGTTAGAAACTTTATTTCTCTCTGTAGTTTCCAAGTGCCTCCCGTGAGTTCCGGATGAACCTCATACGGTTGAGCATGCTCCTCATGATTTCATTTGATTCGGGATGAGGTTGGCGGTTACGACCATTAGAAATTAGAGAAGTTTGTATGAAGAAGTTACGGTCTGGGTTTTCGAAGTTGAAAATCGGAAGAAGATCGAAGATGAAAAGTTGTATTTGTTGGAAAGATGGTGAAGGAGATTCTCATGATTACAATTTAATCATTATTGTGGGCTATTTATTACCTCACTTAATTTCGCTTGTCGCAACTTCAATGTTAGGTTGAAATTGTGTGCTATCATTAAATTTAGGGCAAATTTAAAAGCTGCCCAGCTGGCAAACTCGCCTCTTATGTCGCGACATACGATTGTTTGTCGCGACATACTTGCGCTAATGGGGGGACAAGTTATCATCTGTTTTGAAGACATAGACATTCATGAAACATTATTAAGTTGTCGCGACCACATCTTTGAAGGAATTGTTCTTGTCGTGACATAAATGTTTTGTCGCGACATACGCCTATTTTCTTCCTTGATCTTGACTAAGTTCTGACATCAACCTGTCATGCGACCTCAGAATTTATGCAGCGACAGCAAGTCTATCCATGACTTGAAATGCTGCATTTGCCCTATCTTTAATGATCAGACAACTTTTCATTCTTGATTAATCAGCAGATTCTCATCATCAAATAAACCTTTTCCACACAGCAATTCAAACATGTATTCTATTCAATTTTTCACAGAATTTATGTAGGGAAAAAGAATTCTCCCTTTTTTTTTCTTCCAAATATCTCTTTCCTGTGAATTGCTGGAGTTGTCCTGGAAGTTGTTCCTTCTCCCTTGAACAGTTTGATTCTTCACCTGGATATTGGAACAATTCCTTCAAGGATTAAATTGCTCTAATACTAACCTAGAAATTTCTAGCAAATAGTGACTAAAACTAAAAATATTTCAAAACAAGTAATTAAAACAATTTCTGATCTATATTAAGAATTCAAACCTTTGTAGGTTGCCTCCCATGAAATTGCTCTGTTTTGAGTCTTTAGCTAGACTTCCTGCTGCCATGGTTCTGTTTCTTCAATTTTCTCCATTCAAATCCAAGGGTTTATCTTCCATTTGCTTTTCCCCAAGGTAATGCTTTAATCTCTGACCATTAACTTTAGCTCCTGTAACTTAACATTTGGAGGTATCACTTTTGCCCCCAAATTGTGTGCTTGATACCATTATAAATGGTCCACTCCATTGGACTTGACTTTCTGAAAGAGCTTTAATGCAGGTTGAATAACAAGACCTGATCTCCTACCTTGAATTCCTTCCTCAAAATTCTTTGATCATGCATTTTTGTTTTATCGCGCTGGGTCACGGCATATCATAGAACCCCGTTCCCTCAATTCTTCCAATTCATTTATTTGGAAGTAGTCTTTCTTCATACTTGACTTTAAAGTCAAAATTAAGCTTCTTGATGGCCCACATGGCATATTCCAGTTCAAGAGGAATTTGACATGACTCAAAAACAATACGTATGGAGACATCGATGGGAGTTTGAGCCATTTATTAATAAGCTTAAAAGTGCATCATCAAGTTTCAAAGACCAATCTCTCCTACTTAAGCTTACAGTCTTTTCCATAATTTTTTTTATTTCTCTGTTGGAAATTTCAGCTTGCCCATTTGTTTGAGGATGATAAGCCAAGCTCATAATGTGTTTGAAACCATATCTGCTCATAAGTTTGTCAAACACTTTATTTGCAAAATGGCTTCCTCCATCACTAATAGTAGTTACGGTGTCCCAAATCTGCTTTGAGAATATTTCTTTGTAAAACCCACAAGCGTATTGGCATCATTCTTTGGACATCTTTGCTACTTCTACCCATTGATACATAATCCTGACTAGGAGTATGTATATATTTCAAAATAAATGGGAAAAGGCCAGCAAATCCATTTCCCCATACATCGAGGAGCAATTTACTTGCAGCGGGATACCTTGCAGGGGCATCTCATGCCTTTTGCTGATATTTCCCATTCTTTGGCATTGATCACACAACTTCACCCATTCAAAATAGCCTTTAAAAATCGTAGGCCAATAAAATCTTGACTGAAGAATCTTGTGAGTTGTTTTATCTCCTGCAAAGTGTCCTCCATAAGGTGAAGAATGGCATTCTTTTAAAATCTTGCTCGTATACGATGCAAGTCCTTTATAATCGAGATAAGCTCCTCTTTTAAATAATAATAGGTCATCCCGGATGTAGTATCGCTATCAGTCCCTTAGCCTTTTCTCTGTGTTGGTAATTTGAACTCACAGTGGGCATAATTCACCCAAAAATTTAAGTAATTCCTGTCTCCGGCATACGGGGTGATTGGAGTGACATCCCGAAATAGCGCTCATCACGGAAAATTTTATTTATTTCTCTTCCCTTTCTCTTCTATAGTAGGTTTCTCTACTCTTGACAAGTGATCGGCTATCACATTGTCACTTCCTTTGTCTTTTATTTCTAAATCAAATTCTGTAGTAATAATACCCACTCCCGATCAATCTTGGCTGCTTCTTTCTTTGCGACCAGATATTTAATTCTTCATACATGTCCGGTGTGTGTATAACCACATGAGACCCCAAAATGTGTGGCCTGAATTTTTCACATGCAAACACTATTGCTAGCATCTCCTTTTCTGTAGTAGAGTAATTCTCTTGTGCTTCATTAAAGGTTTTGCTAGCATAGTAGATGACCTTGAACACTTTTCATCTTTACGTCCCCCGTCTGACTTCCATTGCAAATCTTGGCATCACACATAGTTTCAAATTCTACCTCCAATCGGTTTGCCATGTTAGGAGCTTTAACTAGTTTGAATTTGATTTCTTAGTGCTACGTAGGATTCATCAAAATGGGAATTTATTATCTTTTTCCGACAATGCGCATAATGGTCTAACAATTTTGAGAAGTCTCTTATAAATCTTCTATAAATCGCATGTCTAGAAACCGATTCCTTTTGGCTGTAGTGGGTGGCATTAAATCTCTTATAATTGAAACTTTTTCTGGTCTGCCTCAAGCCTGCTCAAATCACTTATGCCCCAGACAATTCCTTACGTAACCATAAAATGGCATTTGTCGGTCGAGCAGTTCACTTGTCTTTGCACCTTTGTCTTGTCCACGAGGTTATGCGGGCATTTTCAAAAGCTGGATCCACCTGTAAAATCATCCATGAAGATCTCCATAACTTCTTCTGATAGATTAGAAAATATAGACATCATGCACCTTTGGAAGTCTGGGGCATTACCTGACCGAATGGCATTCTTCACAAAAGCGAAAGTACTAAATGGGCATGTAAAAGTAGTTTTCTCTGATCTTGGTCTGTGTGCCAAATCTGATTATATCGGAATATCCATCAAAGAACGAGAAATAAGGGTGTCACGCCAACTGTCTAGCATCGATCGATGAAAGGCGGAAATGATCCTTTACGGTTGCGTGTTCAATTTTCTGTGGTCGATACACACCCTCCATCACATCCCGCGGTTCTTGTAGGAATCGGTTCATTCTTTTCATTTAGATTACGGTGAATCCACCTTCTTGGGAACCACATGCCTTGGGCTTACCCAAGAACTATCTGATATAGCATATGTAAGGCTTTGCATTTAACCATTTGAGCTTCTTTTACGTGACTTCTTTCATCATTGGGTTCGACCTCCTTTGATGCTCAATAGGATTTTGCATTATCTTCAGTAATATTTTGTCTCTGAATAGAGGGGCCCGATACCGCGGATCTTGATTGACGAGCAATCGCTTCCTTGTATTTCCTCAAAATTGTCAGCAACTTCTTCTCTTATTTCGATCCAATGCGGTTGATATTATATGGTAGTTTCTCTTTTATGGTTCCAAAAACTCATATTTTTAAATATTTGGGCAATTCTTTCAATATCGAAGCCTACGCACTAGTTTCTTCATCCTTAGGTTCTTTGTTCTGTTTGCTTTCTTCATTTAGTTATTTTCATTTATACTTGAGACTATTTCCTTACTAGAAAATATAAATTTGAAGGCAAAACTACAATCAAAGCTCTGGTATTGAAAATTCATCTCAATTTCATTGATAGAATGTTGAATGATCTGATAGAATTCAATTCATCATTGAAGGCTAGTGTTTCTTACGGCCATCTAGTAATACGGCCCATTTAGGATGTTCAGACTCTAATATTAAATTGCCTTTGCTTCATCTGACTCACACTCACAGTGTCGGCTCACCGCCACGTACGTCGTCAGGCGCGGCTCATTTGCTAAGAAAGGCCTTCCAAGCGGCAGGAACCCAGTGTCCTCACTCCATCTTCATGACAAGCAAAAATCCTTTGGGAATACAAATTTCCCAACCTTGACCCGATCGTCTTCGATCTGCCTTACGGTTGTGCCGATGATCTGTCGGTAGTTTGTAATGTATGATTCTTTGTTGGGGGTCAGCTCCCCCGAAACTAAGTCTCTGCACAAGCGATAGAGCATCGAGATTACTCTTGCTCGAGTCACATAAAGCTTTCTTGAATTCATGCCTTCCACATAGATGGGAATGGTAAGCTGAGGTCTTTCATCTTTCTTGCGGGAGCTTCTTGGATAATGACACTTTGCAAGTGCTTGATCAAATTGACTATCCCCTCCCCTCGGCTAACTTTCTTTTCTTGCTAAAGTATCTCCTTCGAGAAATTTTGCATAAAGAGGCATTTGGTGATCACCTCTGAATGGAATATTTATCTATTTTCTAGAAAATATCAAAGAATTTAAGAAGCTGTTCTTCTCTTCCTTGACCGAAGTCTTTGTGGGAATGATCTTTGCAGAATTCAAATTTGGTACTCATCGTGCTTTTTCTAGCATTGCTTTCTTTCAACTGCTCAAGTTGGCTGTTCTTTTTTGCTTTTTCTTCAGTCTTTTCTTTCTCTGCCTCTATCTCTTCTTTTCCTTCTGTCTTTTTGTTGCTGCTCAAATCCTTCCCACTTCTCAGCTGAATTGCCATGGAATCTTTTGGGTTCTTGTGTGTCCTTAGGGAAGGTTCCGCATTCACGATTTGGCACATTCGAGGAATCGGTTATACTACTTGTGTCTCTAAATTTTTCAGCGAGGCACTAGTGTTCTTCTGAAACATTTGGGTATCAGACTTGAAAGCTTCAAGTCTGATAGTTTCTGTTCATGGATGTAATAGCCTCTTATTGTCCCCGTAGCTATGACATACATTCTTCAAATGGTTGGATCCTCCTTTGACCCTGATATTCATTTCTATTTCCTCCTCCTTGCTGCTACTGCTAGAACCTTGGTGGCTGATGATATCCTTGCTGAGGATGCTGTTTCTGCCTTGGGCCATGTAATGCCCCTCCACCATAAGAGAAATTCTCATGGTTCCTCAATGCTGGGTTGTAGTGTGTAGGCAGGTTAGGATTTGGTTTTAAATGATAACTTCTTTGCTCATTCACATACTTAACCCCCTCTGCACCATAAGAATCTTCTGCTATTGGAACTTCAACACTTCTTCTCATCAGTTCTCTTTCCACTGCTTCTATTTCATGAGCAGTGTGCAACTTCCTCTCTTGTTTGTCCATCCTATGCATTATGGCATCCAACTTTGCCTCCATGGTTGTCATCTTGCTCAGTTCCATGACTCCTTTTCCTCTGCTACCTCCTCTTGAAAACTCAGATGGAGCTTTCATATTGCATTTTGCTAAATCTTCTATCAGATCTCTCGCCTCTTCAGCACTTTTTCGTTTGAATGCTCCACAGCACGAAGCATCGATAATACCCTTGGATGTATCATTCAGAGCATGATACACTATGTCCATCTGGGTCTTTAGATCTATTCCATGCATTGGGCACCTCTTCAACAACCTTTTGAATCTTTCCCAAGCTACATATAGGCTCTCATCTTCCCCTTGTTGGAATACAATTATCTCTCTTCGTCTCTCTGAAGTGAGAGATGGGGGAAAGAATTTGCCTAAATAAGCTTCTATCAACTCTTCCCAAGTATCAACGGAACCATAAGGTAACGATTCGCCATGTGGGCGCTTCTGTGTCTCTCGAAAGAAAATGGGAAGAGATGCGGTTTGATCACCTACAGTCTCACGGATTCGAAGCAATTGTGACCCCAGCCATCACGAAATATCTTCGGGTGCTCATTTGGGTCTTCGGTAGGATGACGGTAAAATGAGATCTTTGTTGAACCACCGTGTAATTAAAGTGGCTTTAGTTCAAAATTGTTTGCATCCACAGTAGGCTGTCTGATTGCAGAATACTCCTCTTGAATAATAGGCCTCCAAAAATCCTCCATTGTGTCAATAATGGGAGGTCTTTTGGCTCCTGTCCTCCGTTCCTCAGTTTGGTCATGTCCCTCTTCTGCCATAGCTGCGTTTTCAGCTCTTTTTGTCTTTCTTAAGCTCCTGAGTGTTCTCTCCAATTCGATTAATACTTGCTAGAATCAGGTCGGATCCACATTTCCTATGCATTAAAGGTTTTCACGAAATCAAAGAATACTGGATTAATAGAGGATTAGTCAAGGCTTCTAACAAATATTTTCAATATGGCTTGTTAACAATTAGTGGTAGTGTAGTCACTTTGTAGCTTGTTTTGTTCTTTTCTTAAAAATGTCCAAATTAGCATTTCCTACTTTCATCATAATATTGATCTAATAAACCCGGGTTCGATCCTCGGCAACGACGCCATAAACTTGTTCGCTCGATCAAGATGATATGTATACAAATCTAAAACGTTATCACCAAAGGACTATTATCTAGTCCCCAGCAATAATGCCATTAAACTTGCTTGTGGTTTTCCTTAGCTATAGTATTGATTAAAGATATTTCCTTAAAGTAAATCATTTTCTTTGTGGTTTTGATCGATGTATCTTTGCAAGTGCCTGCAGGTGAACAAGTAGTAAAATGGATGTAAGTCCAGATATCGATCCCACAGAGATCTCAAGAATTTCTAATCAACTACCCTGACTACTTAAGCTCCACACTATTTGGACTATAATAGGCTATTGGAATTAGCTTTGAAAGCCTTAAACTAATGAAATATAAGAAAAAATGAATGAATAACAAATGAATTGAATCTTTGAAATAATGAAATAACAAATTTAGTACGAGCAGTTATCTCTAAAAGAAAACATTGAATATAAAGCTATTGTGAAATCAATTCCCTCTGACTTACCTTGTTTGCTTTATGAACCCACAGTTTTAAAACTAGTCGAAGAATATGATAGTCTTTGCTAGATCTCTCGAGCCAGATTCGTCATCTGCGCCCATCCCTTTGTTTCTCTCGAATACGATGGGCTAGATAACTACTTTTTTAATGCGGGTAGCCTTGTTCTAGGTATTTTCTTTCTCAATGACTTCATACCCACAACATGAATTTGTAAACACAGGCTCCTTAAATATAGTCATTCACGAGAGGTTTACACTTATCGTTTGGTTTCTCATCTCAAAATTAGAACAACTTGTTCTTTCCTTGATTAGATCCTTGCTAACACGGGATTAGATTCACCATTCGAATCGAGGGTGAACTCTGCGCATGTAAATTGTTAAATCCTTGACTCAATCTAGGCTTCAAGTGAAAGAGGATTTGCTCGATTTAAAAACGACACATTAGATAAACAATATCGAGGTTATACCTTGAAATTGCTCGTGCTCGAGGAATGCCTTCTGCAGTGGCCACTTTCGAGCCTCACAGAAATCAAAGCTTGAGACAATCTCATATGTGGGTATGAGAACCTGACATTGGGATCAATTCCAAAAAATACACAAAACTAGTAAGTCGCACAAAGTGAAGTTCGTGATAGATAAAATTAACGGGAAAGATAATTCGGCAAATAACGTCAATTCAATGGAAGCTAGGTTTCTAAATCACTGGATTACACCATACAACGCCATCGTCAAGAAAGAAATCAGAATCGCAACCGGGTGGTTCGAATCCAAAATTTGTCCTGAATTCAAACAACCGCATAGCATTTCAAGAAATATAAATTTGCATTCAGCCTAAAACTTTACCAGCCTAACGCTCGATCCAAATTTAAAACTAAAAATACAAACTAATCTAAAATAAAAAAAGAAAAGAAAAGAAAAGAAAATTAAAATACAGAGCCTTCAAGAACCCGCATCTCTTCAAGTCGCCAAGAGTCGCTGCCTTTCCGCAGGCCGCATTATAGGTTTTAGTTGACCCTACTGGCGCACCTCATTGTGGATTTCAGTTAATCCGCCCATTTTGTGTTGATACCGGCCGCGACAACGCAGTCCTTGTCGCGACCTTTGCTGTCTCGCTCGTCGCGTAGTTCTCGCTTCGTCGCGACATGTCTCGTGGAGATGTCACGACAAATTTTGATCTCGCCCACTTCTTCATTGAACCGATGTCGCGACAAATTTCACCGGCCGCAATCTTTAACTCTTGGTAATCGGATGTCACGACGCCAATGTTGTCGACCTTCCGGGTCTTTGCAAAGTGGATGTCGCGCATTATTTAATGATGTCGCCGACCAAGTCTTAGCAATTGATGTCGCGTAATAATAGCCAGGTGCGCGTTGTCGCTAATTTCTTTTCGTAATTATCGCCGCGACAGTTAAATGATGTCGCTGACATCATTTAGTCAAGCCGCACTTCGATCATGTCGCGAACGCCGATGATGTCGCTTAATTTCTTCGAGTCGGCGATGTCGCTGATCAGATCCGCATGTCGCACATAAATGTTCGCGGCATTGGGTTTAATTCGCCGCGGGACCTTCGAATGATGTCGCTGACATCAGTCTTCTTCTTCATCAATTTCGTTGCTTGACTTTGAGTTTCTTTCGCGCTACCGCTTTGTTTTCACTAAGCTTCACTGATCACCCGGCGCCTTGGCGAACGCAACTTTACACTCGTTTGTCGCGCAAGCGTTTCACATTCAACTTTGATCCCGTCTCCCGCCGCGCAGCCTCTTCGCCCGCCTGATATCAAGATTATCACCCACTGCCCGGGCCTTTTACTCAAATTTCTTCTTTCTTTTTTGAATTCTCGTCGAACAAACAGCTTGGTGAAGTATTCCATATTCCTGCACATAAATCAGTCTTTTTAGAATAAAATAAATCAGAAAAATGGACCCAAATGACAGGAGAGAGAGAAGAACTTCTTTTGTCATCAATCCACCTAATCCCCTACTTGATCTGTGTCATGCATCTCCAAGTCGAGCTCGATGCATTCGACATTTTCAATTATCTTTCCAAAACATGTTGTTTATGCATGCTCTATTTTAGACCTTTTAATTGCTTAAAGCATTTCTATTTCGGGCAATCCCATAAACATTTACAAATTCAAAAGACCCTTAACATTTATACTTAACATCACCATCTATATATGGCTATAGAAATGAACATTCACTATAGATTCACTGGGAATCCCGTCCCCGGCTTTGTCATTCAAAGAGCAATGTGATTTCCATTTACCATATGTCACTCTCATGGATCACTCAATTGGTAAACTCCGCCATGTTGGTCATTCACAAAAATGTACTGTCATTCCATAGAGCTTGCGACACACTTCATGACGACTCGGGGCTTGGTGAATCCTGGCCATGCTCTACTGGTCCAATGATACATTTCTGTAAATCACTTTATGCATTAATTTCGCTATAGTTCATATACATGCACACACTACTATTAAGGTGTGACAAACATTTCACAACACACAACAATCGATATATGCATATACTGGCATATTTACAAATTAAACTAATAATCGATCATAAACACATTCTCGTCTTCAAGTGTCATTTATGTATGACAAACATTTCAATAACAATAATATTCAAATCAATATATATATATATATATATATATATATATATATACTTATATATATATATGTATATATATATATTTTTATATATATATATGTATATATATATATATACTTATAAATATATATGTATATATATATATACTTATACATATATATTTCACAAATAGTATCTATAACTCGATCATAATCTACATTTCAATTCCACTTCACTTTCAGATATCTTTTCAAAGATATACCAATCTATGTACTTCATTTCTCCACATACTCATTCACGTATACTCATTCCTATACTCATTTACGTATACTCGTTCATATACTCATTTACGTATACTCATTCATGTATACTCATTCATATATTCATTCACGTATACTCATTCATATATTTCCTATCATTTGTTATCATTTTCTGGTTATATGCTGTGATGTATCAATCATTTATAATCTCAACCACATTATGTGTTCATGACAAAATTACCTATCATATTCATAAGTATTCATGTTTCGGGCCATGTTTCATTTTCCAGCTATCACATTCATGTTTCATGAACACATTTATACATGTTGCATTTTTCTATATTTTCCTTGTTTCATGCCTATTACACATCACTTCTGTAAAGTATGATGTCTATGAAATCATACCTCATTCGTGTATTAACTGACCATACAGGAGTCTACTTTACTTAGAAATTGGAATCATTCCAATCGGATCATCCAAATTAAAGTTATGGCATTTTCATGCCAAACTAGTCAATTTACCGATATTACACTTAGGACAGTTTGTAATACTCATTTTCTAGTGTCTTGACTCCATATTTGACACTTGTTCTTTATACTCCTTTAAAGCTAAGGTGATAAGGGTTCTTCTCCAATTTGAATCACCCAAATCGGAGCACCGAAACTCGAGTTATGTCCTAAACAACCCGGACTACTCTATGTTCAAAAACAGAATCAAATTTAGAAAGCGAACATGGCCCCACTTTGAGTGAATTTTTGGGCCACATAGAATCAGAATTTGAAGGTACCTATTTCTGGATGTTTGGTTTTCCTTGAAGTCTAGTTTAATTAGCCACTTGAATCACTCAAATTGGATAAGAATTGAGTACGTTATGGCTAAAATCTGACTAGTCCAAAATAGACGGGGTGTACCGGTATGTGTGACTGTACAGTACGGGTTCGATTCTGGAAGGGTGTACGATGCATTACTCAAGGTGTACCGGTGCGTATCCTTAGAAAATGCAGGAATGTGTGTTTTTCTCCCAGGTACCAAATTGTTGATACCCAAATCAACCCGATACCTCAATAAACACGTTGAGACCACTCCAAATTCATCTTATAATCTCTTTTCTACTCAAATTATCATTCAATACATATCTTTCTTCAAAACCTTTCATGATTTTCTCCCAAAACCAATTCTAATATAGGTCATAACCCATACACATACCAAATACAAGAATTTGTTAGGGTTTATTCTAAACCCTAACTCAATTACTTGTCATTTAACCATGAATCCAACCTCAAAGGGAGGATTATATACTTTTCTTGTGCTATTTGAGGTTTTACCAACCATACTCAAAATTTTAAGGTTAGAATGAAACCACAGAAAATCAATTGAAGAAATCCTTATCGAGTTGTTCCATGATGAGAAACATATATTCATGTTAATAGTCATAGTTCCATACCTTTGATCTTGCTTGAACCTGTTCTCTTCTTCTTCCTGCTTTATGTGCCTCTTAGTACTCTCTTTTCCTGCCCTCTTCTCTCCCTCTCTGATTCTCTCCCCAATTTTGAGACCAGAATTTGGTCTTAATCCATGTTTTCATTAGACCATGTTTGGCCAGTCATTTAATTTCTTTTCTCATTTTTGCATCTTGGTCCCCCATTTTTTTCTTCTATTTGCACCCCTAACTTGGTAATTTCTATTTTTGGCATTCCCATCTTTTCTAAATTTCGTAATTGCATATCAACTTATTGATTTATGCCATTTATGTCTAAAGTATTAATGACCACTTCCTGTCTCTAATATTCATTTCGAATTACATAATTTTATTTAGAAAAATTTCATTGTTTTTAATATCTGGCCAAAAGTAGAAAACTGCTAGGGTATATTTAGGTGTTAAATCGCGACATAGCAAAGTTTTCGTGACAAAAGCGAAGCGAGTTCACAAAGTTTTGTCGTGATAATTAATTTTTATGTGGTGGCAAAACCTCCACGAGATCAACGTTACATGACAAAGGAATGAATGTCGCGACATTTGAAACTTTTGTGGCTCATGAGATGGAGTCGATTGAACTTTGTTGTGACATTTTCAAATTTTGTTCAGACACAATTTAAGGAGAAGAGCGAAAAAGAACTTTGTCGCGACAGTAATGGTGTGTTTGGAAGAATGATTCTTTCCCAAATAAGGCCTAGTGAAATGTTGCTGTCTGACAAAGATGAAGACATAGAAGTTGCATATATGTCGCGACAAAGCGGTTATCAAGGCTAAAGCGCGAACACAGCAGCGGTGTTGTGACAAGGCCGACAAAGCACGAAGACAAAGACAAATGTTACAATGTCACGACATTGTTTCTTTATGTGATGATGAACAAGCGGAATTTGCCTGAGGAACCAAATCAAATCGCCTAAATTTTAGGCCTAGCATTTATGAGGCCTATAAATAGAAAGAGATAGGGTAGTAGAAAGGGGTCGATCGGATACAACATTGGTAGCATCTTGAGAGGAAGAGGAGAGGGGCGAGTTTTGTACATTTTCTTTCTTTTATTTTATTTTTTCATTTCAAAGTTAAGTTGTTGATTGAACTGTAATGTGAGTGGGATCTTTGTATATCGAGCTTCATTTATGTTTGAACTTAAGTGGAATTTGGAAATTTTTCTGTAAACCATTTTTATTTAATTTTGATTACAGTTTCAATGAATTTGTTTGATCAACTAGTCATTGTTGCTTGTGATCCAGTTATGAAAGGCTAAGCTTCCTTTGGGTAGGGATTGGTGTTTTGGTTATTATTTTTGTAGTTTCTAAATAGATATTTATGTTTTGAAGATTGGTTTATATTTATTTGGTGATTGGTTCATGTTGAGTTCAGTTTACTAGATATCGTGGGACTATTCCTAAAAGAGTAGACTATACCCAAAGGTTGTATCTTTGTTCGATTTCGGGACCGCTTTGAGTGACACGAAGTGAGTTCTGGGAAGAAGCGATAACTTGGGGAGTATTGCTAGATTGATCTTCTTAGAACTAATGAACTCTAAGTATTAATCTTCTTATATTGTTAACATTCCTGAAATTTAATTAATAGATGATGGTGATTATTCAACTGACATCGAGAATTTACATCTTTTTTAATATAAAGTCACATGTTATTATTGAATATAATGAGGATGATGATGAAGATTATAAACATATGAGGATTCATTTGATACTTTGAATTTTTTTTTCAGAGATGTTATTAAGTTGTTACTGTTGTTTGATACTATTTAGCTATTAATATATTTAAATATATATGAGTGCTCTAGCATTATTTATTTATTTAAGTTTCTTTAAAATTATTATATTTTTTAGACTCGATTATTTTATATGTTGGTGTGTATATATTTATACATTATTTATTTTTATTTGAAGAATGATTGTAAAATTATTTTGGAGAATTCATAAGGTTTTGGTCAATTTTAGCTTGTTTTGGCCCACAACCTGCATGATCTAGGTTAAGCTACTCAAAAGCTAGTCCGAATAAAAATGGGCAATATTAACTCAACTTTTTTGGCTCGTGGCCCAAAATGGGTTGGGCTGACCCATTTACCAACCATAGGCGCTCTTTGTTAGTGAATGGTAGTTTTTTTTTAAAAAACTTATCCCACATGGAAAAAAAAAACAATATTTTTTTTGGGTTTATATACAAAAACTTATCATTGGGCTTGTATAAGGCTTGAGAATAGGGGAGGCCTCGCGTGCTCAAAGAAATAGGCCGAAAGCCCAATTCCGGTAGAAATCAATGGTTTCCCCTCCCACCTGCACATGAATACCACGGGACAAATTTGGTTTTGCTTCAAAATAGTTTTTGTTTTGTTTGCCTATATGAAAACCTTGGTTTTTGGCTATTAAAAATCAAAAGGGTTCAATTTTGAAATTAGAGTAAATTCCCTCAACAACCAATTTTGCTTTAATTCAAGCCTTAATGGCCAAAAACCATATTTTTTTAATTTCAAACCAATCGGTCCTATAAATTCAGCCTCACGGTTATTGAAACGGTATGCTTGATCTCAACTACGTTACTTTCTCTTATATTCTTAATATAGAAGCTCCTACGAAAGGCTATCGAATCCTAGGAAATAAAATTTCCTAAGCCTGATATTTTGAAACACCTCGGCTTAATTGAGTTTTGGACGTGAATAGTGCATTTAAAATAAAAAATCCAAATTTTAAGGGTGTTTTCAAAAATATGTCCAAACTAGTGCGTGGTGGAACAGGGTGACAATGACCGTCGTTGTGAACGACGGCCTTTGCTGCAAGTTCAAAGGCGGCGTTCCTAACGCGGTTATTAGTCTCTAAAAATTCGAGCCGTCGTTAAGTGGTTTATACCAGTCGGCATTTTCTCCTTCCCCCCACTCCCATTTCGTCTTTCGTTTTTCGTTTCTCCTCCAGCAGCCCCCTCCCCCTCGGCGACGCATTTTTTCCGGCTCCTACAACAAAGAGGAAGGACCTGATAACATATTTGAGATGGATTCTCACCTGGCACTGGATATATGGTGATTTCGGGTATGATTTGGAAGACGAAGACTATATTGGTGCTCTTTTGCTCTAAAGGCCTCTAGCGTCTGAAGGGGAATAAAAAATGAAAATGGTGTTGTTCCCTCACGAAATGCGATCCATCGGATGATCCGAATTTGGAAGAGCATGTGAAAGCCGGAAAAACTGCGTGTTACGCCCGAGGGAGGTGGCGAGTCGTTGTGGGAGCGGGAAGACTGCGTCGTCGAGGGGAGGGGCTGGCGGAGGAGAAGCGAAAAGCGAGGCAATGGGAGGAAGGAAAATGTAGTGGTATAACTCAATGGCCGTCGTTGTGAACGACGGTCTTTGGAATTTTTTATATTCAATAGCTGGCGTTGTGAACGCTGGCTTTTGAACTTTGCTAAAGGCCACAACGACGGCCATTGCCACTTTGTTTCACCATACACTAGTTTGAGCATATTTTTGAAGACAGCCTTAAAATTTGGATTTTTTATTTTAAATGTTACTTTCTCTTTCTACTGTTCTTAACATAGAGAAGCTCCCTAAAAAGCTGTCGAATCCTAGGAAATAAAATTTCTAAGCACAGTATTTTGAAATACACCTCGCCTTGACTTCTCTTCCTTCTACTGGTCGTACCTTTCAGATTCTGACGCCTCATTTGATACTGTCAGTTTGTCTTCCATAGCTAGCATACACAACACTCTTTTCTCAAACTAATTACTATAAAATTATATATATGTAGAGAAGGTGAAAATCAGATTCTCATATGGAGAAGTAAAGGTCATAGCTTCTAATAGAGAAGAAACATGTTGAGGAAGGAAGGCTACTAGGGAAGCTAAGAGCTAAGATAGCAAAAAAAGGGAAGGTGCAAGCTTAGAACCTAAAAGAATGTGCGCTAAGTAGAAAAAGGAAGGTATCGAATCTGTTAAGGGGTAAAGGAAGCAGAGGCAGTAGAGCTGATGATCGAGATGAGCTTGGCTTTTGAAGCTGGAAAAGCATTCGAAAGGAACAAGAAGAGACCCAAAGTAGCCCCTAGAGATAGATTAGGAGGAGGAAAAGCAAGACAACCGATGAGACTTTTCCAAGTCAAACAGCCCAAAGCACACAAATTCCGCGTAGGACTGCATGACCTACAAAATCAAATCCAAATTATTTCAACATCGTAACATCTAACTAGTTCATCAGCGAGATGACTTTGTGAAAATGGTGGAAGGGTAACGTTGACGTTTGTTTTTTTTTTTTTTGTTGCCTAATGTTGAATATAATTTTTTTTGAATTTAATGCTAAATAATACTTAATAGCATTAAGTATTAAATTGTTTATTTTTTAACATTAAATAATGAATAGGGATGGTAATTGAGATGATTATTTCAGATTCCTATCTCGCCTTGTCCTTAATGGGACGGGTTTAGTTTAACTGTAATCGAGTTTTTAGCAGGTTCGAGTTTATTTTTTCAAATCTAAGATGAGTTCTGGTGTTATTATTCCTGTCAGTTGTTAGATTATACTTTAGGAAATAATTTTTATTATTTTTATTTTATACTTTAATATAAATAATAATAATAATAATTGAATAATGTTTTAATAAATAATTTATAAAAATTCATAATATTTTTAATTTTATGAAATATATTAATTTTAATATAATAAACATAAAAAAGAAAATATTAAAATATTAAAAATAAAAATAAAAATAAAATGTAAATTAAACGGGTTTGAGAATTTTCTCATCCATGCCAACCCACCTGACCCTGCCCCGTTCAATTTTTTAAATGGGACAAGTTTGGGAATTGAAAAAAATAAATGAGTCAGGTCGGGATGGGGTCACCCTGTCCCAAACTCCTCGTTGCCATCCCTAGTAGTGAGTATTGGTAGCCCTCCTCTTTGTTGGACAATGATGATTTTTTTCTTGTTTTGGTGAAATATGACTTTTTCTTAATAGAAAAAGCCAAAATTTTCATTTTTTTTTCTATTCAGAACTTTTAAAAAAAAATTCAATAATAAGTCATGAAAATTTGAAAAAACATGACTGAATCTGTTTAAAGCTATTGACTTTCATCATTGATCCAATAAACGGCCCCTAAGTCTAAGGTTTTGGAGGAAGTGGCGCATGTGATGAATTCGGGCTTAGTTAAGGAAAAAAGAGAGGAAGGAGTTAGCTGAAGTAGAGACACGTAGAAGACCCAACTTTTTCCTGTCCTTAATTTTATTTCCCATTATTTGTTAACTTTTTACCAAGTTTTTTAAGCCTTGCACATTCTCTGGAATGCAAAACCCGGGGAAAATTAGTAATTTTTAGGAAAAATGGTAAAATAATAATAATAATAGCTATAATGGTTTAGGAAAGCTTAAAAAATTATCTAGATCTCGGATGACGAAACAGACTATGCCATTGGATTCGTCTCGCATGAAGTCAGTGACCCAAAATTTGAGTCAAGTGCAGGAGCCAGTGGAATATTTTACGATTTTACGGGTGATAAGTCGCCCGGTGACTCGAAGTGAAGATTTTACAAAAAATCTAGGAAGCCAGGAAATGGGTTAAGCTAAGGTCATTTAGAATAAATTGAATTGAAAAGAAATAAATTATTTTGAGGTAGAAACGGACCCAAATGAGAGATGGACACATGGCGCAATGTGAGCCATGTATCCAAACTTAAGAAAAAAAAAGGAAAAAACAAAAGAAAAGGAAATAAGAGAAGTCGAACAAAAGAGGAAGAAGCGATTTTAGGGACAAGCGCGGTGAGGGGAGAGAAAGGGAGCGAGAAAGAGAGAGAGAAGAGAGGGGTAGAGAGAGAAACTCTACCTTATCTTTCAGAACTACGAAGATTGGGCGATCGGTTTTCGTCGGAGCAAGATGCAAAGTTGATCCACGCATCGCGAGCTACGCGTGGGTACCAAAATCTTGGGTTTCTGAGCTCCACATGGTAGGGAATTTTCTTACTTAGGTTATTTCTAGCCTAAAGGTCATTTAATGGCTTGGGGTTTTATTTAAAGCCATGAGAGGCCATAAATTTCAATCCCAAAATCTTGGGACTGAATGTAAGAATTTTTGGGACCTTTTTTTTTTTTTACAATTAGGGCTAAATTTTCGGGACTGTTTTCGGAAAGTCCGGACTGAATTTTCGGGATTGTTTTCGGACAATCCAGATAGGATTTTCGAAACTATTTTCGGACAATCCGGAATTGATTTTCAGACTGTGTGTGCTTTTTTTTTTTGTGTTATTGCAAAAAAAATTGAATAACATGTTGGTTGTGTGAAAATCATGTTAATGCATGCTTATGAATGTATTGACATGAAATTTATGATGGATGTAAATTATATGTAGAAAATATAATTATCCATGTGTTGAATATGTTGCATGTAGTTCTCATTTTGCATGTAACATATTATAATATGAAATGACATAATTGCATTTCATATATGCGGGGATTTATCGCGTCAAGTCGGGTGTGTGTGCATGGTATTGGATATTAACCATTCTTGTTGAATGCGTAGTGAGCTCGGAAATGGGACGACGTCCAAAATTGAGACTCACGGGTGCATAAAATAATAATAATAAATTTCGTGTGTTTTGGTGAAGCAAAATGAGGTAGATCCCCCCTAGGGTGAAAGACCCAAATTCTATTCTTGGTTAGACATATGGATTCAACGATGAAAGTTCGCAAAAGTGTTGGAAGATGTACGAAGCCTGCGATGAGACTTTGGAAATTTGATACCCAAAAAAACATACAGGATTTGATAAATTAAAATAAATATTGGAGGGTTGTCCAATGGGTTAAATCATTGGGTGAAACACCAATGACTGGTTTTCACATTTGGCATTTGCATGTGTCAGAGAATTCGGTCCGAGCCTCGGGTTATGGGCGTGAGAATCTTATCTCGTACATGACATGAAATATTCCATTAGGATTCACGTTTTACGTATGAAATGTGGTTTGATGTATGTATGTCATTGCATGTGCATTTAGGTATGGAGTAGCCCTTGTAGGAGAATTTTTCTATTGGGCATTGCTCACCCCCATCGTGGGACGCCCTTTCAGGTACAAGGGTTGTACAGGGATACGATGCTCCAACAAGGTCGTGATTATGAAGGAGGCCGATGTGTGGCCTTGATATTTCCTTTGTAAAAAGTATTTTGTATAAAAGAATTGTAACTAAATTCTTTTGAGATTATTGTCTAAATAGTTGGGTATGTAATTATGGTAAGAATTCGTGATCGGACTCTTGCAATTTGTAATTAAGTGTTTTATTCTCATATTTTAGAATTAAATGTGGATGAATGGGTCCCGGTAAAGGGATGTATATTGAGGATATGGACAGATGGACCCTGTGTGGTCAATACTACTTTTGTTGAGACCTTGGATGGGTTATGATTATACTGTTATACAAGTTGTATGTTGGGTAGAGCTCCTCGAACAAAAGAGACTCTGACCGATTTTTGTGAAAATATGGATCTTGATAAATAGGACATAACAATGTGGTATCGGGTCACTCGAAATCTACATGAATTCCGCGGGTTGACGAGTTGTTAACGGGACTCCCTGATTTGGGGTGTCACAGAAAATACACCACGTCCTCAATTCTGCACGTTCTATGAAACAAACTGCATGTTCTGTGTGATGGATGAATTTTGTTACTTTAGAAGTTGTATTTTAAAACTTTTGGGTTGAGAATAAAAGATGGAAGGGTATAGGCTTGTCTTTCCATTAAGTTCTAACTTTTTCCTAAGCTAAAACTCCTTAGTTAGCTTGGATTTATCACATGGTATCAATGCCTAGTCCTAAATGGAAACCCTCAAGGAGAGAATCGAATCTTTGGAAGCTAGTGTGAAATTGGCATCCTAAGAATCTGGTATTAGCGGAGATCCAAAAGCTATTAGAGTCCATGAATTCAAGAGGTGGAGGTTTGCAAGGAAGTCCTAGCCAAAGTCGAACCAACGGTCCCTCAGTAGGAACCGAGGTGGAGTATGGGAGAACCAATTTTTCATCAAAATTCTACAAATTTTAGTTTCCAAAGTATGCTAGCAATCTTCCCATCAAACATTTTTTTAATAAAATGGCGGGCTTTGCCGTGAGGGCCTTGACGTGGGAGAGTAGAAAGGTTACATGGCAGGTTTTTCTGCACAGCATGAGGAAAAGGTTCAACTTGAAGGGAGAGGTGTTGATGAGACTTTGCCAAGTCAAATAGCCCAAAGCACACCAATTTCGCGTAGGAGTGTAGGACCTAAAAAATCAAATCCAAAATATTTCGACATTGCAACATCTAGCATTCATCTGACAAGTGACCGTCCAAAATAGTGGAAGGATAAGTGCGAGGTTTTGGAGGAAGTGGTGCATGTGATGGTCGGACTTAATGAATCCAAGAAAAAGGAGAAAATGAAGAGAGTTGGATGAAGCAGAAGCGTGGAAGACCGAGCTTTTTCCTATCATTGATTTTATTTCCTATTTTTTGTTAAGTTTTTGCGAGTTTTTTAAACATAGCAACACATTCTCATGGAACAAACACCATGTCCTCGGTTACTTGCGGTCCATAGAAATACCTTGTATGTTCTCGATAATTATAGGATTTTGTTTTGTTCCTTTCAATTGTATTTAGAACCTTTGGGTTGCAAGAATAAAGGATATGAAAGTGCAGAGTTTGTTTTACCATTAAAGGTCTATCTTTTTTGATCTAAAACTTCGATTAACTTTGGGTTTATCAATTGGTATCAAAGACTAGTCCTAAATGGCAACCCACAAAGAGAGACTCAAAATCTTGGAAGCTAGAGTAAGTGACATCCAAGAAGGAATGACCAAAATGTTAGCGGAGATCCAAAAGTTATCAGACTCCATGAATTCAAGAGGTGGAAGTTTGCAAGGAAGTCCTAGCTAAAGTCGAACCAACAGCCCCTCAGTAAGAATCGAGGTGGAGTATGGGAGGACTAATTTTTCATCAAAATTCTACAAATTTGAGTTTCTAAAGTATGCTAGAAATGTTCCCATCAAACATTTTTTAATAAAATGGCGGGGCTTTGCCCATGAGGGCGGCATTAGGAGAGTGAAAACATTTTATGAGGCGGAGTTTTCTACACCTCCTGACCTTGAGGAAAGGTTCGACTTGAAGGGAGGCGTTGATGAGACTTTGCCAAGTTAAATAGCCCAAAGCACACCAATTCAATGTAGGAGTGCATGACCTACAAAATCAAATTCAAAATATTTCGACACCGTAACGTCTAACTAGTTCATAAGCAAGTTGACTTTATCAAAATAGTGGAATGGTAAGTCTGAGGTTTTGGAGGAAGTGGGCGCATGTGATGGTCGAATAGTAAAGAAAAAAGAAGTGGAAGGAGTTGGATGAAGCCAAGAAATGTGGAAGACCCAGGTTTTTCCTATCCTTAATTTTATTTCCCATTTTTTGTTAAGTTTTTGCCAAGTTTTTTAAGCATGCAACACGTTCTCATGGAACATACACCACGTCCTTAGTTCACTGCAGTTCGAAGTGAAACCTGCTTTGCCACGTCTTTAATAATGATGGGTGCATTTTGTGCTCAATTGTCATTAAAACCTTTAGATTTACTAGAATAAGAGATGAAGAATTCTAAGTTTGTTTTCCATTAAGGTCTATCTTTTTCCCAAGCTAAAACTTTTGATTAGCTTTGGTTTATCATATATCGAGCTGGTCTGAAATGGCAGCCCACGAGGAGAAACTGAAATCTTGGAAGTAGTGTAAGTGACATCTATGAAAGAATGACCAAAATGTTAGCGGGGATCCAAAAGCTATTAGAATCCATGAATTTAAGAGGTGAAAGTTTGCAAGGAAGTCTGAGCCAATGTTGAGACAAACGACCCTCGAGTAGGAACCGATGTAGATAGGAGGACGATTTTTCATCAAAATTCTTCAAATTTGAGTTTACGAAGTATGCTTTCCCATCAAATAGTTTTTAATTAAATGGTGGGACTTTTCCCATGAGGGTATGAAAAGTGGGAGGATTAAAGATTCTTCATGACGAGTTTTCTAAATTCAACCATGTGAAAGGTTTAGTTTGTAACACTCCAAAAATACCTAAATTTTTATAATAATTTTATTATATGTTTATTGTATAAATCAAGCCAAATGGGTATTTTTGGGAATTGATAAATGATAAAATGAAATGGTAAATGTTATATGATCGAAAATGAGTATATGTGATTGAGTGATAAATGCTAAATGTCAAAAGATAGAACCCGAGAATTAACCTAAGTGAGAAAGGGTAAAAATGGAAATTTGTGAAAAAGAGGACCTAAGGGTCATAAGTTATAAAGAATACATGTCTAGGTGTAAATATGGGGATTGTAGTGAAAATAGAGAAAAGTATGGGCTATATATAGTAAATTAGGGAGAACTTAAGTCAAAATGGATTTGTAGGCCAAACAAAGTCTTATGAGATTTGATGCCCAAGACCACATTTGGTCTTAGAATGCCCATTTAGATGGCAAGTGATGGAGAGCTTGAGAGGAGAAGCTAGGGTTTGTGTGAAGTGGTGAGATTTGGTGCAAATCCCGGCCATTTGTTGAAGATCTTGAGAAGAAGAAAGGAGAGAGAGTTAAGGCTTGGGAGGAATCGAGAGATTCAAGGTATTAAACCCTAACCCCTTTTCTCTTGTGTTTGGTTTGGGGAAAACCCCAAATGTGGATAAAAGGTATTTTGTATTCGATTGTAAATGGGTTTTGAGTATTGGTTTTGGAGGAGTATTTGTAAAGGAGAATGTTGGGTTTAAGGAAATCTTGTCAAATTTGTCAAAACCCCTGTTCTTATTTTGGCTATAGATTAAGTTATAATCATCCAAATAAAGTGCTTCAATTTTAATGAACCATAAGATATAGATTTCTGAATTTATAGAAGGGACCGGGGGAGAAATTGTATATCTAGGCTCAGAATATGGGCTTAAATGTGAGTTCGGATAGCTCACGGGTATGCTGTGTTTTAGGTGTTGTTATGGTGTTTTGGCCATAAGTTGAGTTTCACTCATCAAAATTGAGTGATTAAAAATTATGGGTAAAATATGCACTTCTAGGGAATAATTTACTTGAAGGAAGTGTGTGCAAAATTGTTACCCAAGTACTTGAATCTGTTAAAGTGGAGCTATGTGTAAACGATGCGATTACGCACCCCACAAATTGGAATAATCTGGATGTAAAATGTAATAACTTGAGTTTTGGTGATCCAAATTGGATGATTCCAATTTGAGAAGAAACCTTAGAACCATAGCTTCAAAGGAATAGAAGGAACCATTATCAATTTATGGAGTTAAGACCTTGAAATTGAGAATAACGTTAAGATGGCAAGTGAAATTTGGAGCATGCAGAGCTAGTTTGGCATTAAAATGCATTAACTTGAGTTTAGGTGATTCAAATGAGATGATTCTAATTCTTAATAAAAATAGACTCATAGAGATATAATTTTATTGGAAGGGAAGCATGAACAAAATATAGCTCATGTGTCCCCAAAATGTTTTTCAAGTGAAGGAGTATTTGTTGAACTATCAACCACGACGAAAACTCTAGAATAAGCTGACTAATATGTGATTGTCATTGTATTTGAATAGGAAATTTGCTTGAGGAGGCAAGCCCACATTGAAAGTCGAGATTAAGAAGCTTGAAATGAAGCGACGATTTTCGTTTGTTCTTAAACCCTCTCTACATTCTAAAATATTTGAATAATTCTGAAATGATTTGAATTTTAGGTATGATTGACAAGAAAGTGCATATTGATTTGTGTTTGGAATGATTTGTTTTAAATTTGAAACCGATTGCTAGTGGAAAGCGAATTTGCATAAAAAAATTGCATGAATGTGAAAATATTCTATTTGCATACAAATTTATATATATACTATTGTAAATTGTATTGAATGATTTTAATGCCCTTAAAAGAATATTAACCATTAGAATTCGAGTTAAGGATAAAATGGTATACCAATAAGAGTCGAACAAACGTACTATTGTGGCATACGTCAAGTAATGACAGGGACAATATCGATGTGTACACCCGACCGAGTACATATTTTTATAAAACCGTGTTTTACAGAGCATGGCCAACGGGGCAGATGCCGGTGATTCATTATCCTGTGCACCAAAAGCATAGGTTAAATTCAATAAGGGTTAAAATGCAAAATGATAATGAGAATGAAAAAGTGCATGATTTATGATCTGAATAATTTGTTGCACATGAAAATGCATAGTTTTAGATGACCAATGAATTGTAATTGATTAAATGGAAATATATCTTTATGTATGTATTGTACTTAATTGGTTATTTAAGAAAGTACGAAAGCATTGTCTTATGAAATTGCATGATTTGATTTAAACTGAAATAAAGAGAGAATTGTATAGAACCACTAAGCATGAAAATGCTTAGCGTGTTGTTTTTATTAACGTGCAGGTACCAAGTGGAAAGTAGTAGGAACAAAGATCGTCGGGCATGGAGTCACCGTCAAACAATGCGGAGTATAAGTAAATGCTCTGTCCCATGCATATCATTCCATTCATGATATTTTGTAACTATTTTGCATTGAATTCAATGATGTAAAAGTCTTCATGAGAAGAATATAGTTTTGACTCATTTTGTTTGGATATTTATGGAATGTGTTTTAGAGAGGTGAACTCCCAAGAATATCATTTTGTAAATGTATTTGAAAAGCCATGGAATGCCAATTTGTATAAATGCGTTATTCAAGAATAATTATGAGCCCTATTTGAATTAAGGAATGTATATATATAAATATTAGGTCATGATATCATATACCCATAAATAATTATGTTTTAAATGAATATTAATTATTCATATTAGAAATGGGTATATGAAATGTGTTTAAATGAACAGATCTTTAGAAGGTAAAAGAGCGTTACACAGTTTGCAAGGAGAGGTGTTAATGAGACTTTGACAAGTCAAATAGCCTAAAGCACACCAATTCCACGTAAGAATGCATTACCTACCAAATCAAATCAAAAATATTTTGACTCCACAACATCTAACTAGTTCATCACAAAGTTGACTTTGTCAAAATAGTAGACGGGTAAGTTTGAGGTTTTGGAGGAAGTGGTGTATGTGATGAATTCGGATTTAGTCAAGGAAAAAGAAGATGAAGGAGTTCTCTGAAATCGAGAAACATGGAAGACCTAACTTTTTCATATCCTTAAGTTTATTTCCCATTTTTTGTTAAGTTTTTGCAATGTTTTTTAAGCATACATCACGTTCTCATGGAACAGACACCACATCCTCAGTTCTACACGTACCCATGAAACATACTATAGGTTCTCAATAATGATTGGTGCATTTTGTTACTTTAAACTGTATTTAAAACCTTTGTGTTTCAAGAGCAGCGAAGGATATGAAGGTGCAGGTTTATTTTGTAAGTTCTAACTTTTCCCAAGATAAAACTCCTCCAGTTAGCTTAGGTTTTCAGCGGGTATCGAGCCTAGTCTACTTGACAACCCATAAGGAGGGCTGAAATCTGGAAACTAGTGTAAGTGACATCGAGAAGGTATGACCAAAATGTTAGCGGATATCAAGCTATCGAAGTCCATGGATTGAGGAAGGTGAGAAAGTTTGCAAGGAAATCCTAGCGAAGTCGAACCGTACCCCTCGATAGGAACCAAGGTGAAGTATAGGAGGATAAATTTTTCATGGAAATTATACAAATTTGAATTTTGAAGGGGATCTTTATTAATGTTCCATCGGCGTGGGAGAGAAAATGTTCCGCATGAGAAGTTTTCTACATTCATTCTTGAGGACAAGGTTTAGCTTGTAGGGAGAGGTGTTGATGAGACTTAACCAATTCAAATAGCGCAAAGCACACCAATTCCAAGAAGGATTGCATGACTAACAAAATCAAATCTAAACTATTTGGACACCGCAACATCTAACCACTTCATCAGCAAGTTGACTTCGTCAAAATAGTGGAAGGATAAGTTTGAGGTTTTGGAGGAAGTGGAGAATGTGATGAATTCAGACTTAGTCAAGGAAAAATAAGAGGAATGTTTTGGCTGAAGCTGAGAAACGTGGAAGACCCAGCTTTTTCCTATCCTTAATTTTATTTCCCATTTTTTGTCAAGTTTTTGCCATGTTTTTTAAGCTTGTAGCATGTTCTCATGGAACATACAGCACGTCCTCAATTCTACATATTCCCATGAAACACACTGTAAGTTCTCAATAATGATGGATGCATTTTGTTACTTTAAGTTGTATTTAAAACCTTTAGGTTGCAAGAATAAAAGATAGAGAGAATTTTGAGTTTGTTTTTCCATTAAGTTCTATCTTTTTCCCAAGCTAAAACTCCTCAGTTAGCCTAGGTTTATTACATGGTATCAGAGCCTAGTCCTAAATGGAAACCCATAAGGAGAGACTCGAAATACTAGAAGCTTGTGTAAGTGACATCCAAGAAGGAATGACCGAAATGTTAGCAGAGATCCAAAAGCTATTAGAGTTAATGAACTCAAGAGGTGAAAGTTTAGCCAAATTCAAATCAATGGCCCCTCAGTAGGAATCGAAATTGAGTATGGGAGGACCAATTTTTTTTTAAATTCTACAATTTTGAATTTTCAAAGAATGCTAGCAATGTTCCCATCAAACTATTTTTAATAAAACAACGGGGCTTTGCCCATGATAATCTGCGACGTGGAAAGTGAAAAGGTTACGCATGAAGTTTTCTATATTGACCTTGAGGACAAGGTTCGGCTTGCGGGAGAAGTGTTGATGAGACTTTGCAAAGTCGAGATAGTGGCCCGCAATTCCACATAGGACGTGACACTGACAGCCAATCAAATCCAAAATATTTCGACACTGCAACATCTAACCAGTTCATAAGAAAGTTGACTTCTTCAAAATAGTGGAAGGGTAAGTATGAGGTTTTGGAGGAAGTGGCACATGTGATGAACTCGGACATAGTCAATGAAAAAAAAAATAGAAAGGAGTTGGCCGAAGTCGAGAAACGCGGAAGATCTAGTTTTTTCCTATCCTTAATTTTAGTTCCCATTATTTGTTAATGCAACACGTTCTCATGGAGCAGATTACTTAGGTAATATTCGAGTTATGCACCTTCCCATGAAACATACTGCACATTCTCAATAATGATGAATGCATTTTTTTTACTTTCAGTTGTATTTAAAACCTTTGGGTTGCAAGAATAAAGGATAGGGAGAATTTTGAGTTTGTTTTTCCATTAATTTCTATCTTTTCCCAAGCTAAAACTCCTCAATTAGCCTAGGTTTATCACTTGGTATTAGAGCCTAGTCCTAAATGGCAACCCATAAGGAGAAACTCGAAATCTTAGAAGCTAGTGTAAGTGACATCTATGAAGGAATGACCAAAATGTTAGCGAGATCCAAAAGCTATTAGAATCCATGAATTCAAGAGGTGAAAGTTTGCAAGGAAGTCCTAGCCAATGTTGAACCAATGGCCCCTCAGTAGGAACCAAGGTAGAGTATGGGAGGACCAATTTTTCATCAAAATTTTCAAATTTGAGTTTCCGAAGTATGCTTTCCCATTAAATAGTTTTTAATAAAATGGCGGGACTTTGCCTATGAGGACGCCATGTGGGAGAGTTAAAAGATTCTTCATGAGCAATTTTCTAAATTCAACCTTGACGAAAAGGTTCAGTTTGCAGGGAGAGGTGTTGATGAGACTTTGCCGAGTCAAATAGCCTAAAGCACACCAATTCCACGTAAGATTCCATGACCTACCAAATCAAATAAAAAATATTTCAACTGTGCAACATCTAACTAGTTCATCACAAAGTTGACTTTGTTAAAATAGAAGAAGGGTAAGTCTGAGGTTTTGGAGGAAGTGGCGTATGTGATGAATTCGGACTTAGTCAAGGAAAAAGAAAAGGAAGGAGTTCGCTGAAACCGAGAAACGTGGAAGACCCAGCTTTTTCATATCCTTAATTTTATTTCCCATTTTTTTATGTTTTTGCTAAAATTTTTAAGCATGCAACACATTCTCATGAAACACACAACACGTCCTTAGCTCTACACATTCCCATGAAACATACTGTATGTTCTCAATAATAATTGATGCACTTTGTTACTTTTAGTTGTATTTAAAACCTTTGAGTTGGAAGAATAAAGGATAGAGAGAATTCAGAGTTTGTTTTTCTATAAAGTTCTATCTTTTTCTTAGGCTAAAACTCCTCTTTTAGCCTGAGCTTATCACTTGGCATTAGTGCCTAGTCCTAAATGGAAACCCACAAGGAGAGACTCGAAATACTGGAAGCTAGTGTAAGTGACATCCAAGAAGGAATGACCAAAATGTTAGTGGAGATCCAAAAGCTATCAGAGTCCATGAATTCAAGAGGTGAAAGTTTGCCAGGAAGTCTTAGCCAAAGTCAAACCAACAACCCATCTGTAGGAACCGAAGTAGAATATGGGAGGACCAATTTTCATCAAAAATTTAAAAATTTGATTTTCCGAAGAATGCTAGCAATGTTCATATCAAACAGTTTTTAATAAAATGGAAGGGCTTTACCCATGAGGACTCAACGTGCGAGAGTGAAAAGGTTTTGCATGAGCAGTTTTCAACATTCAACATTGAGGAAAAGGTTCAGCTTGCAGGGAGAGGTGTTGATGAGACTTTGCCAAGTAAAATGCCTAAAGCACACCAATTCCACATAGGACTTCATGACCTACCAAATCAAATCCAAAATATTTCGACACTACAACATCTAACCAATTCTTCAGCAAGTTGACTTCGTCAAAATAGTGGAAGGGTAAGTATGAGGTTTTGGAGGAAGTAGCGCACGTAATAAATTCAGACTTAGTCAAGGAAAAAAAAAGATTAAGGAGTTGGTCGAAGCCGAGAAATGTGGAAGACCCAGCTTTTTCATGTCCTTAAATTTATTTCCTATTTTTTGTTAAGTTTTTTCCAAGTTTTTTAGAGTACGTTCTCATGTAATAAACACCTTATCCTCAGTTCTACACGTTCCCATGAAACATAGGTGCCAGTTCTGATGTGGGGGATGCATTTGTTACTTTCGGATGTATTCAAAAACCTTTAGTCATAAGAATAAAGGATAGAGAATTCTGAGTTTGTTTTCCATTAAGTTCTATATTTTCCCCGAGAAAAGCAGCTGTTAACTGAGTTTATCACTTAAAGTATCGAGCCTAAATCTAAATGGAAACTTGATGAAGGCTTAAAAGTCATCCATTTACTAGTCCATTTTAAGTTGATTTTATCTAAAAGAGTGATTTAGGTGCGAAACATGGAATAACTAACCAAACGTATGCAGCCGAGAATTCAAGAGAAAGAGAATTTTTGCGATAAAATGAGCAAAAGGTGGATGAGTGTGCGATATAATGAGTGAAGGAGTTCACGATGGGAGCACAGATCAAGAACGTGTCGTGAAGCTTTGGCCAATGATGAAAATTCATATCAAGGTCGCGATACAAAACTCTGTCGCCTTAAGAAGAGTAATTGAAGGCAAAAAAGCGGTACGAAGCGTGACCAAAAACTCAAGTCGAGGCAACAATGAATTGTTGAAGAAGAAGACTTGAGGTGTGACATCCCTTTAAGATACCATGACGAGAATTAAACCAGTCACGATGGACAATGAGGTCGTGACATCAGTCAAAAGTCGCGACATAAGATGAACAATTGACTGAACATGTATGTCGCGACATCTGGAAGAATATGACAGTATTTATGATCGAGAAAGCGATGTGACATCGGCTTGCAAAGAAAATAAGGTTCTCGCGACATCATCGACTAAAGAGAGAATGTCGACATCGATCGATGATCGCGACATCGCGAAACAAAGAAAATCCAGCGACATCATTCAATGGTCGCGGCGTCGATTCTAGCGAAAGAAGGTCGTAACAATAACTGTTGTTGCGACATCAATTCTGGTGGCGACATCATTAAGCGATCGCGACCGCGGAAAAAGGAGCAGTGGCGACAACATTAGGAAATTAAATGCATCGTAAAGATCGGAAGGTCGGCGACAACATTTAGCTGCTCAGCGACATCAAATACGAAGAGTTAAGACCGGCGTCATTGAAGTCCGCGACATCAAATGCAAAGAAGTTAAAGATTAGCGGCGTCATTAAGTCGCGTGTGCGAGTTAAAGAAAGGAGTGCGACAACATTTAGCTGTCGCGACATCATCTCCACTAAAGACATGTCGCGGCGACGGCGCCTGCGACATGGCGAGGCAGCCGGTGTCGGCGTCGTGAAGCCACTTAGCGGTATCAACAAAATGGGCGATTAACTGAAATCCACAATGAGGTGCGCCGAAATTAGGAGCTGACGAGAGCCCTATAAATACGGTACACTGCGAAGGAACGCACCTCTTGGCGACTTGAAGAGATGCGGGTTCTTTGAGAAGCACGTATTTTAATTTTCTTTTCTTTTCTTTGTTTTGTTTTTATTTTAGATTAGTTTGTTCTTTCTTTCAAATTTGGATCTGAATGTTAGTACATTAAGTTTGGCGAATGCGGAGATTCTATTTTCCTTCAAAGTGCTGTGCAGTTTGTTTGAATTTCGGACAAATTTTGGAATTGAACTCTGGAGTTGCCGATTCTAGTTTAACCTTGATCGATGAAGCTATTGTATGGTGTAATCCAGTGATTTAGAAACCCGGCTTCCATTGAATTGACTATTGTCGGAAATTATCTTTCTGCATAATTTTTATTCATTAATCTTGAACTTTAGTTTGTAAATCTACTAACTGGTTTTGTGTATTTTACGTTATTGATCTCGTGTCGAGTGTCTCATGCAAGTAAGCGGGGATTGTCTCGAAGCTACGATTTCTGAGGCCCTGCAGGTGACCTGGAGGCATTCCTGAGAGTGAACAATTTAGAAAGGTATCACGAACACGACATTAGTGATCCTAATACTACGTAATAATTAAATCAGATAAATCCTCTTCTCACTTGGAGGCGAGGAATGAGTTGGCGATTTATCAATTTAAGCATCTGAGTTCACCTCGATTCGAATAGTGAATTTAATCCGAGTGTTAGCAAGGGATCTAATCAAGGAAAGGATGAGCTATTCTAATTTTGAGGAAGAGAAACCGGGTATAAGTGTAAACCTAGCCAATGACTATATCTTAGGAATTTGGGTTTGATCCATGTTGTGGGTATGAAGTATTGAGAAAGAAAAATACCACCCGAGAATAAGGCTACGGTTAAAAGTTATTTAGCCTTGTCTTCGAGAGAAACGAGTGAAGGTTAGATGATGAAGCGGTGTGGTTTGGAGATCATTTTGCACTATCATATTCCTTGGACTGGTTTCGTCACATGGTTCATAAAGCAAAATTACGGTCGCGATTAGCGAGGAATTGATGTTTCACAATAGCGGTATTTTCAATGTTCCCTTTAAAGATAACTGTTCAATCTTAATTTGTTATTTTTGTATTTCAGTATTCATTTCATTTGTTATTAATTCATTTTTCTTAGATTCTATTATTTTAAGCTTTCAAAGCTAATTCCAATTGTCCATCAGAGTCCAAATAGTATAGATTTTGAGTAGTCGGGGTAGTTGATTGAGAATTCTTGAGATCTCTGTGGGATCGATATCTGGACTTAAATCCAATTTACTACTTGTTCGACCTGTGCACTTGCAGCATAATGGATCAAAACCACTCAGAAAATGATTTACTCTTAATGAAACATCTTTTAATCAATAAAATAGCTAAGGCATACAACAAACAAGTTTCATGGCATTATTGTTGGGGATTAGATAATAATCCTTTGGTGATAACGTCATAAATTTGTATACATATCATTTGATCCACGAATCAAGTTTATGGCGCCGTTGCCGGGGATCGAAAGAATTAATTAGATCAATATTCCGATGAAAGAAGGAAATGCTAATTTAGACATTTTTAAGAAAAGAACAAAAACAGTTTTTCAAGCAGTGACTACATCAGTCACTAATTTTTAACAAGCCATGTTGAAAATATTTGTTAAGTTGACTAATCCTGTGTCTAGTATGCTTTGATTTCGGGAAACCTTTAATGCATAGGAAGCAGGGATCGACCTGATTCCGGCGGACAACGGAGTAGAACACTCCAGGAGCTTAAGAAAAGACAAGAGCAGAAAATGCAGCTATGGCAGAAGAGGGACATGACCAAACGAGAACGGAGGACGGCGACGAAGACCCCATTATAGACCTGATGGAGGATTTGCAGGCCTATTATTCAAGAAGAGTGATACGCAATCGAACTGACCTCTTTGTGGATGCAAACAATTTTGAACTAAAGCCGGCCTTAATTCTGATGGTTCAACAAACATCAATTCTTGGTCATCCCTTTGAAGAACCAAATGAGCACACAGGAAGATTTCTCGGGATGCATTTATCTGATGGTGAGCGGTGTGAGACCTTGGTGATAAAAGCGCATCTCTTCCCATTTTCTTTGAGAGACGCGCTAGACCACATGGTATGAATCGTTACCATATGGTTATGTTGATACTTGGGAAGAGTTGATAGAAGCTTATTTAGGCAGATTCTTTCCCCCATCTCTCACTTCAGAGAGACGAAGAGAGATAATTGTATTCCAACAAGGGGAAGATGAGAGCCTATATGTAGCTTAGGAAAGATTCAAAAGGTTGCTGAAGAGGTGCCCAATGCATGGAATGAATCACAAAGACCCGAGATGGACATAGTGTATCATGCTACGAATGATGCATCTAAAGTGTCCTCCCATTGATGCCCGTCTTTGTGGAGCATTCGAAGCGAAAAGTGCTGAAAGAGGCTAGGGTCGATAGAAGACCTGGCCAAATGAAATATGAAAGCTCCATCTGAGTTTTCAGAGGAAATGCTTGAGAGGAAGGAGTCATGGAGCGAAACGAGATGACGGCCATGAAGGCAAGTTGGATCTTATAATGCATAGGATGGACAAAGCAAGAGGAAGTTGCACCTTTGCTCATGAAATAGAAGCGTGGAAAGAAGAGCTGATGAGGAAAAGTGCTGAAGTGCCATGAAGAAGATTCTTATGGTGCGGAAGAGGTTAAGTCGATGAGCAGAGAGCAAAGAAGTTATCATTTGAGCCAAATCCTAACACCCTTACACACACTTCTGACGACGAGGAACCATGAGAATTTCTCATATGGTGGAGGGGCATTACATGGCGGCGGGAACAACATCTCGGCAAGGATATCGCCGGCCACAGGTTCGATGCGACAAGGAGGAGGCGGTAATGAATATCGGGGTGACGGAGGATCGACGTTTGAAGCAGTCTGCGGTTCATGGGGGCCAGCGAGGCTATTACGAATTCCATGAATGAAACTGTCCAGGACTTGGAAGCTTTCCGTACGTGCCGAGATGTTCGAGGAAAAGAACACTAGTGCCTCATTGAAAATTTAGAGACACAAGTAGAGACAGCGGCCTAAATGTGTAAATGTCGAACAATGGAACATTCCTAGTGACACACAGAGAAGGGCCCAAAGATTGCATGGCAATCGGTGAGAAAGTAAGGAAGGATTTGGCTTGACAAAAAAACGAAGGAAAGAAGAGATAGAGCGGAGAAAGAAAAATTTGAAGAAAAAGAAGAAAGAGCGACCAGCAGACGGTTGAAAGGAAGCAATGACCAGAAAAAGAAGAAGGAAGGAGTACCAGCTTATACTCCTGCGGTGCCATTCAGCAGAGACTTGAAATCGAAAACGATTTTTCTAAATTCTTGGATATTTTTCAAGAAAAATAGAAATAAATATTCCATTTACGAAGGTGATCAGTCAAATGCCTCTTTATCTAAATTTATGAAGAATGTAAAGAAAAGAAAGATAGTGAGGGAGAATTTATGTCAGTCAATTTAAGCGCTGCTTGCCGGTGCCATTATCAATGAAGCTCCCGGTAAAGATGAAAAGATACTGGCGGTTTCACCATTCCACGCTCCATAGGGAAGTATGAATTCAAAGAAAGCTTATGTGATTCTAGAGCAAGTATAAATTTGATGCCTCTATCGGTTGTGCGGGAACTTAGTTTGCAGGAACTTACCCAATGACAATTACATTATATAGATGGTTGATAGATCGATAGCTGCTTAGGAGGGCATTCTTGAAGATGTACTGAGGTGAGGTTGGGAGAATTGTATTCCGGTGGATTTTGTTGTCATGCGGATGGAGGAGGACAACCAAGCGGCCAAGTTCCTTTGTTGCTTGGAAGGCCTTTCTGCCAGCAGCGGGGCATATGATTGACGTCTGAGTGAAGCCGGCGCTCGAGTTGGGATGAAGCAGTGCAATTTAATATTAATAGGAGTCTGGAACATCCTAATGTAGAGTCAGACAGTTGTATGGCTGTAAGAAACACTAGCCTTCTCAATGATGAATTGAATTCTGATTGTATCATTCAACACTCTATCAATGAAATTGAGATGAATTTTCAGTACCTTGAGAGCTTTGATTGTGAAGTTTTGCCTTCAAATTTGTTTAACAAGGAAACAGTCTCAAGTATAAATGAAAACAGTCAAAATGAAGAAAGCAGCCAGGAACAACAAACTCATGAGGAGGAAACTAGTGCAGAAGGGCTAACATTGAAAGAATTGCCCAGTCATTTAAAATATGAGTTTTAGAACCGAGAAAGAAAACCGGAGTCATTATATGGTACGTGGCGAAGGCAAAGCGAGTTCTTTGGTAATTTGAGGAAATACAAGGCGGTGCTTGGTCAATTAGAGATCTGAAGGGTATTAAGTCCCTCTATTTGTATGCAAAATATTAATAGCTGGAAGATAGCGAAAGCACATTAAGGCATCGAAAGGAGGGCGCGAACCCGGTGATGAGCAGGGTTGTCGAAAAAGAAGTTAGAAATGGTTAAATGCGGGCTTTATATATGCTATATCGGATAGTTCTTGGAGTGAAGCCCAGTGCATGTGAGTTCCCGAAGGTGGATCAGCATGTCGAAGTATAAGAAAGAATGAGCTGGATTCCTCTGAGCGTGATAGGATGGAGGGTGTGTATTGACTACAGAAAATTGAATACTGCAACCAGAAAGGATCATTTTCCCCTGCCTTTCATTGATCAGATGCTAGACAGGTTGGCAGGACACCCTCATTTTTGTTTTCTTGATGGATATTCTGGATATAATCAGATTGCTGTACTTTGAAGATCGGGAAAACTACTTTTACATGCATTATTTTTTTGCTTTTAGGAGAATGCCATTTAGTTTGTGTAATGCTCAGGTACCTTAGAGATGTGATGTCTATATTTTTCTGATCTAGCGGAAGAAGTTGTGGAGATTTTCATGGATGATTTTACGGTGTATGGATCCGAGTTTTGAACAATTCTGCGCCAACACAGGGACGGTATGAGTGCAAGCGAGAATCGTAGAGTGGGAAAAATGTCATTTTATGGTTCTGAAGGAATTGTCTTGGGGCACATGATTTACTGCGGCGGGGCAGGTGAGCGAACTAAAGTTTCAATTATAAGACTTAATGCCACCCACTACGAGTCAAAGGAGTCAGAGGAGTTTTCTTGGGACATCAGGATTTATAGGGTTGTCAAGAACCTCTTGAAATTCTTTGAACCGCTCTGCAGTCTTTGGAAAAGATACTAAGTTCTATTTTGATGATCTGCGAAATCATTTGAAGAAATCAAATTCAGACTAGTTGAAGCTCCGCATCATGGCTGAGCAGATTGGAGCAGAGAATTTGAAATCATGTGATGCAGGTGATTTTGTAATGGGAGGCGTATTGGAGACGAGAAAAGATGAAAAAAGTGTTCGAGGCCATCTCTTATGCTAGAAAAGCCTTTAATGAAGCCGCAGAGAATTACTCTACTGCGAAGGAGATGTGCTTGATAGTGTTTGCATGTGAAAAATTCAGGCCATACATTTTGGGGTCTCATGTTGTTATACACACTGATCACGCAACAATTAAATATCTAATGGCAAAGAAAGAAGCAAAACCAAGATTGATCAGATGGGTATTATTACTCAGGAATTTGATTTAGAAATAAAGACAAAGGGAAGTGACAATGTGATAGTGATCCTTGTCAAGAGTGAAGAAAACCTTTGTCTGTGAGAAAGGAGAAGAGAAATAAGCGAAAATTTTCTGATGTGGGTTATTTCAGATTTGTCCTCCAATCACCTGGTATGCGTGTGTGAGTGCAGCTTGTGGAGTGTACCATAGGAGTTCGGCTACCGGCGGAAAAGGCTAGGGCGTGTGGGTACTACATGCAGGATAACCCATTATTGTTTAAAAGAGCTGATCTGATTATAGGGAGATGTGTACGGAAGGTGAGCAAAAGCAAGATTTTAAGAATGCCAATTCATCACCTGTGGAGGACATTTGCGGGGAGATAAAGCGACCTGAAAATTCTTGATCGAGTTTTTGCGCTACCGATTTTAAAGACTATTTTGAGATGGGTAGTTGTGTGATCAATGCCAAGAATGGGAAATATCGGTAAGGCATGAGATGCCTATGAGAGAGTATCTGGTGGTGTGATTATTTGATGTACCAGGGAATGGATTTTATGGGGCCTTTTCAGGTTTCATTTGGAAATATACATACTCCCCATTGGATTATGTATCAAAATGAGTAGAATGTCAAAGAATGATGCCAATACAATTGTAGGGTTTTACAAAGAAATATTCTTAGCGATTTAGGACACGAACTATCATTGTAGTGATAGAGGAAGCCATTTGCAAATAAGGTGTTTGGCTTGAACTTATGGCGGATATGGTATCAGACACATTATGAGCTTGGCTTATCATGCAGAACAAATGGGTAATTGAAATTTCCAACGGAGAAATAAGAAAATTACGGAAAGACTATAAGCTGGCAGGAGAGATTGGTCTTTGAAACTTGATGATGCACTTTGGGCTTACAGAACAACATTCAAAACTCCCATTGGGATGTCCTTTATGCAGTTGGTCTTTGTGAGTCATGTCATCTCCCTCTTGAAGCTGGAATACAAGTATGTGGGCCATCAAGAAGCTTAATTTGTTTAAGCTAGGAAGAAAGGCTACTCGGCTAAGTAGATTGGAAGAGTTGAGGAATGAAGCCTATGATAGTGCGGAATCTCTGAGGATAAACCAAAATGGCATGATCAACGAATTTTGAGAGGAATTCGAGGCGGGGAGATCGAGGTCTTGTTGTTCAACAAATTAAGGCTCTTTCGGGAAGATGAAGTCGAATGGGTGATTATTGCGATAGTATCAAGCTCACAATTTGGGGCGATGACACTTAGAAGCGACAGCGAGAGAGTTGAAGTTAATGAGTGAAGATTAAAGCATTACCGCGGGAAAAGCAGTTGGAAGATAAACCCTTGGTTACGAATGGAAAATTGAAAGCGAGAACAATGGCGCGAAGAGTCCATTTCGAAATTTAAAAATGGAGCGACTTTGTGAGGCGTCCACATTAGTTGAAGTTGAAAATTTTGTTATAGTTTCTGATTGTGTTTAAATTTTAATAGCTCATTTGTGATTTTACTAATTTTTTATTGAAGAATCGGTAAATGTTTTATTTTATTTATTTTTTTTTTTAGTTTAGTTTTGCAGGATAATGAAGAGTGAGCAAAAGATGTAGAATCAAATGGCTCAGGCGAGAAGGAACAACTTCTAGGAAAGCTCCAGCAATTCATAGGAAATAGCTATTTGAAAAAGGGAGCATTCTTTTCCCTACATAAATTCTGTGAAAATTGAATAGAATACATGTTTGAATTGCTGTGTGGAAATGGTTTATTTTATGAAGAGAATCTACTAATTAATCAAGAGTGAAAAGCTGTTTGAGCATTAAATTTGAGGCAGAGTCGCAGAGGACTAGGTCGCGACAAAACATGTCGCGATGGAAACTGGGTGTGACAGTTGATGTCGTCATGTTCGATGCTGAAGGAAGAAAAAAAGGGTAGAAGTCGTGACCAAAAGTTATGTCGTGAAGAATTGAGGTAGCATGAACATTTGGGTGGCGGCCAGTGAATTCCTTGAAAGAGTGGCGGGGAACGACAACAACAATGTAATGAAATGCACGATGTTTGCAGCCTGATGATGATAACTTGTCCTCCCACGGTTTACTTATGTTGCGACAAACAATAATATGTCGCGACATAAGAGGAAGAAGTTGCAATTTGGCGGCTTTTTAATTTGCCCTAAATTTAATGAGCCACGAGGCATAGTAAGCGAGCCCCGGAAGTGAAGTCGCGACAAGCGCAATTAAGTGAAATAATAAAGAGCCCACAATAATGATTGAATTGCAACTGTTGAGAACTTCCATCCACTACCATCTCCTTCCTTGAAGCAATTGCAACTTTTCATCTTCGCATATTACCTGATTTTCAATTATCACAAACCCTAGAGCCGAACTTCTTCCTAAAGACCTTCCGATTTCTCTATTAAATTTGAACCTTCAACCTCATCCCTAATACGAGCGAAATCATGGAGAGCATGTACTTTCGGCCAGGAAGAGGAAGTTCATCACGGAACCTCTGAGGAGGAGAGAACGGGCGTCGGAACAAGCACGAAGTTCAACCCCGGTTAGAAATGACGAGGAGAAAGGGGAAAGAAAGGCAGCGAGAAGAAGAAGAAGATGAGTTCGTCTCGGAAGAAGCTTATTCCATATGGAAGAAGCATTATCTGAGGCAAGGGTTTGTAGGAGAAGGGTTAGGCCCGACTCATCTCCACTTTCGGGGAATTGATAGAAGCGAAGAGGGTGGAAATTCTGCGAGCATGTCTGGTGGTCTTTGGGTTTGGGTCCTGACCCAATTTCTCGAGAGCCTTGTGCGTGGTATTTGGAGGAATAGGTGGAGTTGTTGGGGTGATTGGTGGGGTTGATAATTCTTCATCAAACTCTTCTAAACTCTCGATCGACTCCCCGCCACAGGTTCAAGTACAATGTTCCCCCACCTTAATGCTAATCGGGGTAAACTTTCTCTGGAACTTCTTCCTGCAGATTGGCATGTTGCTGTAAATGAAATATGTTGACTCCGATTATCATATTTCTAAATGTGAGTTGCATGAACCCATTCTGACAATTGATGGCATTTGATGTGACCAAAAGTAATTATACAAGTATGATGGGCACATATTTTCCCCTACTTCCCGAAACAAATATCAGAACAACAAAGTCTACCGGATAGTAGAACTTATCCACCTTCACCAAAACATCTTCAACTATGCCTTTAGGAATTTTCACTGATCTATCTGCCAAAGATAAAGTGATGGTGGTAGGCTTTAATCATCCCGATACTAATTGTTTGTAAACGAGTAAGTAACGAGGTTCTGCGGCTCCCAAATCCATGATGCTTTCTACACAAGTTCCCCAGTGTTCCTTTGAAATGGTAGGAGACCTCGGATCCTTATATTTCACTAGGGTCTTACACTGGATGATGAAGCTTACCTGTTATGTCAAGAAAGTTGTCTTATTCACATTCAGTCATCTCTTTACAGTGCACAAGTTTTTTAGAAATTTGGCATATGCTAGGACTTGCTTGATCATGTCTAGAAGAGGGATACTAAATTTCACATGCCTCAGCACTTCAAAAATCTCAGTTGGGTTATTCACCCCCTTTTTGACTCTAAGTGCTTGAGGAAAATAAGGAGGCATGCTCTTTTTCATCATATCTTCTTTGATCACTATTCTTTCCAGCGCCTCTTCTTGTTGTTCTTTGGTTACCTCTAGTGGCTTAGGTATTGGCTGATCAACTTTTTTACCACTTCTCAGAGTAATAATGGCTTTCACCTTATCCATCTTGGGAGCAGCTTCATTGGCACTAGCTACCTAGTGGATTCCTTTGGGGTTTTGTTGGGGTTGTGAAGGAAATTTTCCCTTTTCACGCGCCTAGCTGGCAGTTGGTGAGAGCCTTGGGGGTGGAGTCACTACTTGAGTTGTCTATTTTATGAGCAATGTCATTCTAGAACCCATCTATTCTTTTGTTCAGGGTGCTTTCCACGATATCAATTCTCTGAGTCAACTGCACATTGATTGCCTTATGCTCTTCCATAAAGTTACCTACCACCTTGCTCAAATTTAGAATGGCTTGCTCAACTGGAGAAGTTGAATATGGTTGTGATAGCTAAGAAGTTGAAGCATATTGTGGAGGAGTAGGAGGTGCATACTGTGGAGGTTTTGGTTTCCAAGAGATTTGGGTTATTTCTCTAGCTAAGGTTGTAAGTGTTATCATATGGTGCGGTAGTTGATGGTTTGAATTGACCAACAACATTTTCTTGTTCCACTAACATCTCCCTCACTGTTGGAATAGTTAGACATTGTTCTCCCAGATGGTATGTGGATTGAACAATGAAGCATGGCTTGCTTGGCACAGGAATCTCAGTCACTGCCTGTACCTCATGCTGGTTTTTCATTTACAGTTCTTCCAACCTTCTAGCTAAGGTTGAAACTTTGGCTTTCATGTCCATGTCCTCCGGAAGAGAGTACATGCCACCCCTTGTACTGGTTTGAGGTCTCATTCTTTCTATCTCCCTTGAATTAGGCTCATCCTAGCCTTTTGAAGCTTCAGCTACATAACTCAGGAAATCCAAAGCTTCCTCTGGATGTTTGCTCAAGAAGTCCCCTCCACACATAGTCTCCAACAGTTGCTTCATGGTAGGAGACATTCCATCGTAAAAATTGCTGACCAACAGCCATGTGTCAAACCCATGGTGAGGACAAGCATTGAGCGCTTCCATATATCTTTCCCAGCATGCATAGAATTTTTCATTCTCAATAGCTGAGAAGGTGGAAATCTGCCTCTTCAGACTGTTTATTCTATGAGTGGAGAAGAATTTCTTTAAAAATTCAGCTTGCATCTCAGTCCAGTTTCGAATGCTCCTTGGCCTCAGGGAGTTGGGCCAAATTTTGGCTTTATCCTTCAATGTGAAAGGAAAAAGCTTGAGCCTCATTAAATCTACAGTGAAAGTCTCCTCCTTTAAGGTGTTGCAAACCTCCTCAAACTCCCTCATGTGTGAATAAGGGTTCTCACTCTCCAAGCCATGAAAAGTGGGAAGGAGTGGCACCAGGTAAGGCCTAACAGCCATTTGCTCAGTTGGAGGCATGATACAGGAGGGTGCACTCATCCGAGGAGGATGTATGTGGTCCCTCATGGATCTAAATGCATTGAGATTCCTTTCCACTCCCCGATGACTTTGTTGTTCTTCAAGTGGAGATTCCATTGGGTTTAAATTCAGGTCCAATTCAGAATTCGATTCTTGTGTGGAATTACGATTTTGACTATCACTTACAGATTCTAAACCCTTTGGAACATAAACTCCTACATGAAACACAGGACAACACCAAAAAGAAACAAAAGCAATTCTACCAAAAAGAGTTAATGTTAGCTAAAATAAAATTAAAAAAAATATATAAACGGTGAAATGAATTTAGGTAACCTAGCAGTAAACTGCTAGAAAGAATGATAAGAGAAAAGAAATTCACCAGAGCTTGCGATGAGGATCACAAGTGTTCAGCACATTGTCATTTGCACTAAAGCACCATCCCCGGCAACAATGCCATTTGATTCGCAGCCCATAGGGTATTCTAAATTAACAAAATTTATAACCTAATACCTCATACTACCATAGCATTGCTAGTATAGTATAGCGACTCTAGGATCGTCCACAGGGATGGGTTTTTTTCATAGAAATGACTAATACTGAGGTTCATACTGGTGATTGTAATTTGGATATCGGGGTTAGATAAAAATAGTGGGTTTTGATGATTGAAACCGTAAGCAAAATGAAGTGAAAATATAGAATGAATTGCCTTGAAGAAGCAGGTAACTAGGCTTGGGTTCCTTAGGTAAATGAGGGGTTCTCGGGGTATTTTCCACGCATTAGGGATAGTAACATATAGTTACTTCCCGAATCGGATCTTGTAGTTTAGCAGCTATAAAACTTATTACATTACTTATTTTTGAAAATGGCATTCACTGTCCATTAATGGTCTCAGTCGATTATAAACTGTCTCTTGACTCACGCTTCCAATGGCTCCTTAAATGATAACTAATGAACATCCTTTGGATCCTATCCAATAAGCATCCAATAAGCCCTAAAAACACCCAAATACTAACCATTCAGGTGAATCGAGAAAAGGATCGAAACTAAATTTAGAAAGAACATCAGTAAGTAAATACCTACGTTGAAACACCCAGAACCCTGTTTCACCATAGGTTCCCTTGCCTAGTGTCTTCTACTTCAAGGCTCATCCTCTGAGAAATCATCCTCGGAGGGTGTTTGGCTAGTGACAAAGGAAAAGAAAATGAGAGAAAATGAAGAAAAATGGGAGCTTGTTCGACAAGCCTCCCAAAACTTCAATAAATCAAAGAAACTAAAACTAACTCGTTACAAGAAGTATTCTTGTGGATATATACTACCAAGCAATGCAAAATTACCAATTAATGAACAAGAAAACTATTACATAGGGATAATTTGGGAAGAAACCATAAAAGAGAGACAAAAAAGGTTAAAAAGAGTTCGCTGAGCAATTTCCCAGTGTGAAAATTCGCAGGAATGGCAAAATTGGCAAGGATTTTCTACTTTTTGTACTTTCTCTGTTATTGCTTCTGGTTCTGCCTAGTTCTGCAGCTCTGAGTTCCAATTCATTTCTTCATGCTCAAGCTAGATCCCTATCTTCAATATATATAGCCCGTGAAAACTACAAAAACTACTATAAAATTTTATCATAAGCATTATTAGGTCCTTAACATGCCAACTGGGTCAATTTGGCTGATTACTATGCAAAAAGTGCTCAAAACCCAGAGTGTTAAGAGTATGGAAAAGCACTATTTGGGTAGTAATCAAGTTGCAAAATTTTTTTGGTTTGTTCGTCGTAGAGAAAGGTTGCTTCATCGCAGCAAACCCGAATGGTTGCATAAAGGTTGGTGCTGGTTCTCTACAGCGAAGGAGTGCTTCGCTATTGCGAACCCGAATGGTGTTCATAGCACTGTGTATTTCCTAGATTCTCTTCAAACACATTTCTTTTCTTCCCAAGCCAGTTCATGCATTTTCATTATTGCACATTCAAGATCGCTCTCTTTCATCTTCAAACTCTAGTTTTTTCATTCAATGCTTCATCTCCTAAAGCTCAATTCCATTTAGTTTAAAAACCTCTATAATTGCCTTATGGATATCCCCAAGGGCAGAAACACTTAAAAAAACTCATAAAACAAACAGAGAATCCCAAAATAAAAATGAATAAAAACAAATGAAATAAAATAAAATATAAATGGAAAAAGAGTTCTCACCAAAAGCTTGGGTTACCTCGAGAAGGCGCTAGAAGTTTAATGTCAATAAGCTCAATAAATTTATCTCATTGTGCAACTACTCACAGTGATGATTATTCATAAATTCAAGCTCTTTAGTCACTTAATCACATCGTATCAAATTTGGGAATTTCTTCTCCGCAGTAATGCTTCAATCTTTGCCCGTTCACCTTGAATTCTACTCCACTGTCTTATTTCAAACAAATCGCACCAAATGGAGTGACGGAGATGACAACATGTGGTCCCAACCATCAGGATTTTAGTTTTCCCATAAATCATCGGAGTCTAGAATTAAACAATAGGACTCTATCACCTTCCTTGAATGTCCTCTATGCAATACACCGATCATGCCACTTCTTCATCTTATCCTTGTATATCCTTGCATTGTTATAAGATTCATTTATGATTTCTTCTAACTTATTGAATTGAAGGAGCTTTTTTTCTCCCACAGATTGGAAGTCAAAATTCAGTTTCTTGATCACCCAAAATGCTCGGTGCTCCAACCACTTGGTAATGACAAGCTTTCCAAACACAAGCGGTAAAGTGACATTCAATGATTGCCTTGTCTGTGATTCGATATGCCCGTAGTGCATCGTCACAGTCTCATTTTTAATCTTTTCTATTTGGCACTGTCGTTTTCTCTAAAATCCTCTTTATTTCTTGGTTAGTAATCTTAGCTTGTCCATTCGACGGGGGGTTGGTATGCCAAAGCCTTTTTATGATGGACCCAATACTTAGCCATAAGCGCAGCAAGCACCTTGTTGTAGACATGGGTGCCCTCATTGCTCTGATTTCTCTGATGTTGTAGTCGAATATTCTTTTGCAAAAATTGAATCACTGTATTCGCATCATTTTTAAGCGTTGTTATGGCTTCAACCCACTTAGATACGTAATATACTACCACAAGAATATACAAATTTCCCTTCGAAGGTGGAAATGGTCCCATTATCCCCCAAACATCAAATATCTCAACTTCCAATATGTTGTGCAGTGGCTTTTCATCTTTTTATATATTCCCCACTCGTTGTCAATGATCATACTTCTTCACATATTAAACAGGACTTCGAAAAATGGTAATAAAATCGAATCTAGTAGAGAGGTTCTTAAAGGTCCCATCTTGTACCTCCATATGGTGAAAAGTAATGATATGCTAATATGCTGCTTTATATTCAACTTAGGGGCCCATCTCATTATATTTGATCACACATCTTCAAAACCAGCGGAAGAGGATCGTCCATTGATAACATCTCCCATCATGGAGAAATTTCTTCCTTTACTTAAGTTAAACTCAATGGTAGAACATTGCAAATTTGGGAAGTGCGATATCGACATACCATGGAAAGAGATTTCAGCATCGTCATTTGCTCATCGGAAAATATTCGCCAATCTCAATGGATTCTTTGGTGTCATTCATTTCCATTTGCAGGATAGGTGATCTACAATACATTTTTACTCTCCAGTTATCTTAATTTCATAAATCAAACTCTTCAAGGAGAAATACCCATCGTAATGAGTCAGGTCATATCCTTTTATGCATTGTGCCATCACAAAAGCCACATGATCAAGTGGTGAATAATTACCTTCAAGCCATTTAATGAAGTTCGAATTTGTCACAAGAGAAACATAACTATCAAGCATTTATTTTATATTGTGTAGTTCTTTAGGCCTCATTCAAAGTAACAAGATAATAATGCACTGGCATCTTTCATGACGTTGTCCCAAACCGCACTAATAGCAAAGTACACTCTCATCGCATACAACTGAATGGGAGGTTCAAGTCCGACAACACATACTTCAGCGAGATAAGCCCTCTTTGATATCCACAAAAGCTTCGACAAGTCACATCAAATATGAACGTTGCATCTTTCTCTACAGTTGGCACAATCAAAATTTTGAAAAGTCTCTACGACTCTTGGTAAAACCCGCATATCAAGGAAACTCTTACTTCTTTCACATCTTCATGGGTGACACAAGATTTCTAATAGAAATTTTTTTCTTTATCCACTTAATCCTTCCTGATACCCTAGACCTCAACATAATGCCCTGGGCAATCATAAATGGCACTTTCTCCCAATTCAAACTAGGATTTTAGACTTGACATCTTTATAGCACAGTGTTTAAATTATGGGGGTAGTGAGCAAATGAAGTCCCGAATACTAAGAAATCATACATAAAAACTTCCATGACGTCCTCTACAAGATCAACAAATATCGCCATCATACACCTTTGAAAAGTGGCCAGAGCATTACAAAGACCAAACGACATCCTCTAAAGCATGTGTCTCCATAAGTATAACTCGAATGTCATTTTTCCGATCTTCGGGAAGATTGTTTTAATTGTACCTCAGTAACCATCCAAGCAAAACACACGTGAATTCCCCGCTTAACCGATCAGGGCATTTAATCAATGTGAAGGGTAAATGAGAGCTGGTATTTTCTCAGCTATTCAGCTATTGGTAAATAAATACACTCTGTCCCAAGCATGCCTGTTGAAATAAGTTCTCCCTTTGATTTTTCACTCATCACATACCTCCTTCTTTGGGTACTGTTACTTGAATATGGATCACCATGCTATTAAAACAGGTAATAAATCCAGCATTCAACCACATAAGAACCTCCTTTTTCACAACATCTTCATCGGTGGGGATTTAATCATCGATGCTCAATCGTAGGTTTTACCTCATCTTCCAAGAATTCAGTATGTAAATTGAAGGGTTGATTCCCTTATATCTATACACCATACAATGTCTAACATTTCGTAACATAAGCAAAGAATTTCTTCTCCATTTCATCATTCAATTCAAATAAATAATCATAGGTTTAGTGCAATTTTCACCCAAAATGCATACTAAAGGTGAGGAGGAATTTCTTTTCACAATACTAGTCCATCCAAAGTTTGAGGTTCTAACCTACAACCATAGCTTCAACTTCTCAAGATTACAAATGCTTTTAGCTAACGCGATTTGAAGCTACTATATCTTTCAATTCTTCAATGGAGTGAGCTAGATCAAGCACTCTTCGCCGGATTCTATCCATGAATCATACTTTAATTTGTCCTTTGAAGGTATCAACATTAATTCACATACAAAGTATTCATCATCACCAGAAAATTTCAAATTTTGATGCAAATTGAATTTGACTCTGATCATCACCCGTCTAAGTACCTCCATCTTTCATCTATTAAGGTTTGTCTACTGCCAAGAGTCGTGCTCCTACTCAAGATTAAAGTACCCTTCCCCACCCTCTCATGTCAAGTTATAAAATCAATCGTTAACTAGCACATTCCTCACAATTCCTTGTGGATAAGTCATGTGAGCATCAACCATTAGAGTGATAATGCAACTAAGTAGGTTCTCCTTTATATCTGGCCAAACTTTATAGATAAAGGCACAGATTTATGCTCTGTCCTTAAGTCACATAAATCTTTTCTTTAAGGAAGTGCTCACTAATTACACAAGGGATGGTAAAGCTACAGATCTCTCTGAGCTTCTTCGAGTTCCTTGAATGATGGCTGTGAGCTTTAGGACAAACCGATTGTCCCACTTGAGTCTTACTTCTGTTGCTCATGATCTCTTTCATAAATCTTGGTGATGGACCATGAATCTATACTGTTAAGGCTCAATGCAGGTATAATTTCTTAGCTTCAAGACATAAAGAAATTTAGTGAATTGCTCATCCATCTTCACTTTTTGAAACCTTTGTGGGAAAGGTAGTGGTGAGTATAAATGGGAGGCTTGTTGTGAGAAATCACTTTTCTTGGTATAGCCTCATCATGTTCTTGACTTTTTTCCCTATCATCCACTTTTATCTTCTCTTGAATATTTCAGTTAACAACCTTCTTCCATTCTCAACATTCTTCTCACTTCAATTTGTTTCTCCATAATTGCGTAATCATCGTTTTTCCTCATCTTAAGATGATGAAATACATACTCCTGAGATTTTTTCATGTCACTAAAGGACTTTGAAGAGCTTTGTTTAGATCGTGTAATTTAAAATACTTTTTTAGAATTTTTATTATAGTAAAAAATTATTATATATTCGTGACATTGAGCCAATCAGTATTTTTCTGAATTATTAAAATGAATATTATTTAAATGATTACATGCTAAATGAGAATTGATTGAACTGAAATAACTGCCGTAAAAAGGGCAAATTTGGAATTGGTAAAATGAGGACCCAATGTCACAAATGTAATGTTTAAATGCTAAGGTAATGTAAAATACATGAATTAAATGATAAATAGAAAGTGAAACCACACCTCAAAAAAGAGAAAATGAGAATGGAATTTGTGTGCTACAAACATGGTATTACTATTTTAATAGGGAAATAAGACAAAAGTGGTCTTAGAAGAGCACATTTGGGGGCATTTAAGCAAACCGTGATTTGAGAGGGTTAGAGTGAAAATAGGGTTTTCGGGGAAGAGTGAGATCAGCAAATTCAGCCCATTTGTGTTCAAGATCTTGTAAGAAGTGAAGAAGGAAAGAGGCTAGGCTTCAAGTGCAAAGTGATTTAACAAATGGGAACCAAACCCTAGAATTTATTTGATGATGATTAAGAAAACCCTAAACCATCCAGTTTTGTCACAGGGTTGGTTTAGGATGATATTAGAATGTTATGGGAGTGATTCCATGTTTTGTTTTGGGATTTTTGAGGATTTTGGAGGAAATCACAAAATAAGGCAAATTGAAAATTCGAAAATCGAGCTCATCGTCAAAGACAGGGAATCCACGCCGCGTTGTAGACCTTAGTTACAGATGGGATACCATCACAGGCCGAGGTGCTAAAATGGCACTCTCGGGTATCGCTAAGAAGGTGTTACAGTTCGCGGCGTAGTTACTATTCACAGTTTGCAATTTTGTATTGCTTTCGAACAATCCTTATCTGCATACACCATAGTTTAAGGACCCTAATAAATGATTAATGGGGGTTTAACTAAGGATAAACTAAATGAAAACGAACGCACTCGCCGCCCCAAGAAAGCTGGGGAATTGTTTAGTACAATTAATTGTTTAACCAATATATGGAGAGAAATTGTATTTGACTAGGTATGGATGAAGACCCACAACCCTGACCTAGGACTAGCATCACATAAGGATCGATAAATTGGCATGTTCCTCGTGACTCAATTCCCATTTCAATTATATTTGTGAAATATATATATTAATTTGAATTATTAGTATTCAATGTTCATTACAAATATCTGTATGTACAATATATTCAATTATATAGCAATTCACCGCCAGAGCAAATTGATTTTAAATGTATATCAATGACCAACATACTGATTCACCAACCGAATTCATCATGAAGGTAACCATATTGAAACAGAATAATGTGAAATCACATTACTACCGAATGACAAAACAGACAGATTCAATTAACTAATCATCGTAGCTGATTTCATAGTCCACGTAGACGTAATGTCAGAACAGAAAACTATTACTTCTAACAATGACAATAGTGATTGTGAGCTACCAAACCGAATCTATCGGGAATGTCGATTTATAGTCATATGTGAACAAACCGAAAAGCTTAAAATGATATTAAAAAGTGTATTTTGTATAAGTATCTTTACGCTACAATGATATCAGATAAAGGCATTATTTTGATAAATGTACGATTCAGTACAAACCGAAATGAATAGAATCGATACAACTACTTCCGCTACGAAAATGCTTAGCGATTGTTTTATCAACAGGTACCGAGGATAAATAGTGATTGAAAGTTTAGACCTAAGGTTTAGGAGCTCGTGAGTCATTCGTAAAGTTCACTAGAGTATGCTCACTACATGCATCCTCACCATTTGTTAGCATGACAATGTTTTGTAAACAAAAGGAGTTCAGCTCCGAAATTATTTTTATACCTACATCTGAATACGATTTTGGATATCATGTTGTAAACGGCATAAAATGCCATTTTTGGTTAAATGCATATTTTGTAAAGGAATATATTGGAATTTGTAATGTTTATAGTTTCACGCCTAAATTGAAATCCCCGTTCACAACGATTTGAGAACAAAACGCATGAAATGTGTTGATAAATGCGTTCATTAATGGCTTGATCGGGCATCACGGGTTTCGGTTCGGATGCATGAGAGTCGGGCAGGCTTTCGGGGGTTGCTTCTGATGGTATTTTCATATTGACTTTCTAGATTCTTCACAATGGAATTGAAACTGGATTGATTCGTCTCCATATTCCTTATGCAAGCTCCCATAGTTGACTGAATGTTTTCCATATTCTTCATTAAAGTGCCCATATCACCTTGACCATTTTCCGGTTGAGTGATTCTAGTGTCATTAGTCTTCTTCATATCATTAATCACAAGTAAAATCTCATTAAAACCAGGTTGCCTTTCATTCCTTTGATAATTGGAGCTTGAAGCTCCTTGATTTTGGAAACCAGGAGGTGTTATATTGGTACTTAATTGGTGAGGCTCATGGGGAACCATGGCTTGAATCTCATATGAAAAATTCTCGTGATTCCTCAATTCAGGGTGATCTTGCGAAGGTAAGTTGTTGTTCGAAAAGAGCCTGCCCTCGATTTACTCATAGTCACTTCTTCACTTGGAATGGGATTAGCCATCATTCCCTTGTGCTTGTATACATACGATTTCACAAGTTGAAATTCTTTGGGCTGTTAGTTCCAACTTAGTCACTAGGGCATCGAACCGCCTCGAAAGAAGACGATCCTATCAGCCTCATACATTCCCCTTGTTTCTTCACTTATTTCTTTAGAAAGGGCTTAGTAATTGTTTTAAGCTAACTCATCGAAACAATTAATTTGCCTCTTTTGCGATCTTAAGTAATCAATCCAGCTAACCTCATCAATCAAAAGCACTCATGGAATAATTAAGACCATTATAAAAATCTACATGAGCCTTCAGCTCATACCCTTGTTGTGGGCATTTTCTCCAACATTTCTCTAACCTTTCATGCATCATACAAGGTTTTGATCACCTTGCTTAGATATGTAATTTCAGCCCAGAATTGAGAAGTGGGTTGGGGTGGAAGAACTTGGTAAAAAATGCTTCTACTATTTCTCCCCATGTCGATAAGACAATGAATGAGTTCTGGAATAACCTCTCGCTTTATCCTTAAGAGAAAAACAAATTCAACGATGACATTCTGCGATTGACTCTATTCATCTTTATGAAAAGGTCTGCCGACTACGAAAAATTTGCATGATGGGCATTTGGATCATTTAAGGTGTCCTCCCAATTATTGTTATTATATAGAGATAAGGAAATTTAGTTTCAATTCAAAATTGTTTACATCAATTGGTTGATGTCGTATTCCCAATAATTCTTATTCAGAATTGGCTTCCAACAATCCCCAAAAGTATGCCCTCTCAATCCCAGTATCTCATTTTGATCACTTTGGCCATCATTGTATCTGTCACTGTTATGATCTTCCATTGTGATATTCTCTACCTTTGACTTTTTCAACTTGTTTAATATCACATTCAATTTAAGATTCGAAGGAAATAATCATAAAATTGGCCTCTATGCATGTAATAAAGTACGAAATAAAGAAACACCACTAGAAAACAAAGATAAAAAAAAACTAAATGAAATAAAATAGAATGACAAATATAAAACAATATTCACAAACACAAAAAATTTTGTTTTGTTTTCTCAAATTAGCAAATTTTACTTTTGCTATAATATCAATCCAAATCATAAAAATCACGAAACAATAATTACCAAACTTTGTTAGTCATTGGCAACATCATCGAAAACATCGATCCACGCTTAGCGACATCAAAAACTTGTTAGGTGGTTGTCAGCATCCTCAAAGAAGACTTGTCGGAATTCATGGCGGCGGCAGCGAAAACTTGTTAAGTCGGTTGGCAGCATCACTAAAAGACTTGTCGGTCCTGTGATGGTGCCCAAAAGCATTAAGCCATCATTACGCCATAAACTTATGATGTTTACAATATGTTTTATAAAAATTGATAAAGTCTAAACCCGCAAGTGCATGGACCTCAAGTAATAAAATGGTTTTTTGTTACAAACCAAGATCATTTCCACGAGGATTTACGATTTTCTGGGGGATTGAGTACCTCACACTACTAAGCACATCAACTATTTGAGTGTCGATTGAGTTGGTGTGTAATTATCAAATGAAAAATAAAACTTAACAAAAACATATAATATTTAATGAAAAGCGGATGCAATTACTTAAAACAGGGAAAGAAACTAATAGAAGACTAGGGTTGATTATCCTTCCGAAGTGATGAGTATTTAGCGATTCATCTACGGGTTGATTGTTGTGCCAGATAGGTACAAGGATCCTACTTTCGTGTTCCCCCTTGTATTTTCTCACACTATCCACCTCTATGTCGATTGGGTGATACTTCTCAAAGGTAATTTTTCCTCAGAGCTCACATTGGTGGATTACATTCCTCTGATAGAGCATTGGACTAAACCAGGTGGTCATAGTTACGTACATGCAATCCCTACTTAATGTATTTAGTGTCCCCTCCTAGTGAAATCCACTTAGTACTAGACTTTTCTAATTCGCTAAGTCTCTTTAACTAGGTTAATTAGCATTCCAATTAACTAATTCACACCTTAAGAGAATTGGAACCAAATTTTAGGGAGTAATACCATCACCAAGGATACCACCCCAGTAAAGGGATCGAAGATCGATTCTGACATGGATTGTCAGTCTTAAAACCATAGTATTCCAAAGCTCTAATATCAAACAAGACAAAACAAGCACAGATCAACCAACCAATCAAACATTAGATAGAAATCAACATCACATCTGATAATCAACCCTATAGATGCTTAGCCTAACATTTCAGCCATCAAAAACCACAAATTTATGTTAAGAACATACATAAGCTAGAAATGAAGAAGAAGAAGAAAGAAGAGATGGAAACACAAAACAGGGTTTAATCTCAAATATCTTCAATCTTAAACTCAATGAAATTCCCACTCTTATATAACAATCTTGATTGCAATCCAAAGTCTTCACAAAACAAAGCTTAAATCTAAGGAAATCTTGAATCTAAAACCTAAAAATGGAACGAAACTCAAAGAGAGAGAGAAAACCTATAAATGAGAGCCTCCCTACCTAAAAGTTCGAACCCTAATCATTAGAATAATTATAGCATTTATAGCTCTTGGAAAATGGGCCAATGATGGGCTAAAAATGAGAATGTTTTTGCTTCAGCTCGCGGTCCTTCGTCACGACGAAGGCTTCTTCGTAGTGGAAAATACATGTGTCATTTTCTCATTGTCTATTCCCGCCGTGCGCGTGAGCATTGGCTTCGTAAAACCTCTTATGCGAACAAATAACCACCTTTGCCATAACAAATGACACAGCAAATCGTATGACGACACCTTTAATAAGTGGCGAACCTAGTAGTCTTTAAAATCTTCTTGCTTTTCGCCATGATGAGCCATATCCTTTTTCATGGCAAACCTCTTCGTCGCGGCGAGCATTAACCTTCGTCGTGGTGAACCTAAGGCTACTATCATTCTTGGCTTGAGCTTCGTCGTGGCAAAGCACTCCTTCGCAGTGGCAAACATCTTCATCGTGGCGAACACATGATTCGCCACAACGAACCAACTGTTGTAGATCGACAACTTCCTCTTGACTTGATTTCTTCCATCACTTTGTTTGGTTTTCCTTCTAAACCTGCAAAACATAAACAATTTGGAGATTAGAGCTTTCCTAAGAGATAATGGTGTGAATCTAGCATTTAGTTGCATAATACACATGAAAATCATACTAAAAATGTAACACGTTCACACATCACACCTTTGAAAGAACTCGATCGTCAAATTTGTCATTTTAGGGAATAGTCAATTTTTTTAGGAATTTATCTAGTGTTTGGAAATTTCAAAGATTCACTCCTTAATTTCTTTGGTCGATCTAGCCCGTAAATTCTAGCCTAAATACTTTTCGAACTTCTATAAAAATATCTAAAAATATTTTAATTAAAAATATCTAAAATATTTTAATTAAAAAATATTTTAAATTTGTTAATGGATTACCAAAATATTGTTTATGAATATTTTTTATCTTATTTATATGATAATTTAATATATTAATTTTTTTAGATTATTAAGTGCATTTTAATTAGATAAATTAGGATTTTTTTAATCGAAAGATAAATTATGGTTGTAATATTAAATATATCCTTATTTATCGCACTAATATTATTTTTAAAAGTTATGTTTAGTTTTTTACTTTTATTTAATTTTGTGTATTTTTTAAATATTAAAATGTGAAATTTTCAAAAAGTTGCATAAATATATAATAATAATAATAGTAATAATAATAAATTTATAATTTTTTATAAGTTAATATTAATTTAATAAGATAAATTATTAATATATTTTTTGATTTAATTATTTAAGTAAACTAGTAGCATTAGTAAAAAATTGTCGACATGTATGAAATTTTAGAAATTATTATTTAAATATAATAAAAAATATTTTTTCCTTTCTAAAATAAATGACTACAAGTATATCTTTCTAAAGAAAATTACTAATTTTTTACTATAGTTATGTTAATTATATTACAAATATCTTATGATATTAAAATAATGTCTTGAAAATATGAATTATTTTATTTTATTATTATTAAAGCCTCAATCTATATTATCATAAAGTTTTAAATAATTTTTATTTCATACAAAATATCAGCCGTATATCAGATATATCATAAAATCAAAATATCGATATGTATTAGCCTGATGATACTGACGCACGCTACTAGATTAGGTCAAATTTCAATTGATTGCAAACAATTGCCCTCCACATCCATTGTGGCCCGCGGGCCATATTGTATGTATTAAAGTCCCAAAAAATATTCTTCTAGGCTTGCTTCAGTATAGAGCGAAATCTGGCTTTCGAGCCATGATGTGAGTTCCAACAACGAGTCATGCGAGTCGGATCGGAATAAAGAAGCTGATTATCTGTTTTTCCTCCCATCGAAGGATATTGTCTCACTCGAAGAATAATCATCGACTTACATCGAAACTTAAGATTACCTTCTTTCCTTTCCAGGAAGATTTTATTTTTACTTTCTAAAACAACCCCTTTTGTTTGGAGAAAGGAAACTTTTTACTTTACCTTTTTCACCTTCTTCTTCCTCCGTCCACATTGTATTTGTCTCCGTCATTGCCATAGTTACTATCTTATTTGCCAACCTGCGTGAAGCTCTGTAGTTGCAGCGACATTGCTCGCAAAGACCTTTGCTCCTCACATCGGCTATCTGTTTTTGGTAGTAAAGCAACAACGAGGAAAGCGTTATTGAAATAGTAGTTGGAAGCGATCGCGGAAATACCGTCGGCCCTTAGTAGATCCAGCTACAGAGTCGGAGGCAAGCGTTGCTCACATCGTTTAAATCGTAAGCCCCGTCCGTTCGCGTCGTCATCTCTTATTGAAAATGCGTTTTCAAATCGAAGCTGACCTTTGCTTTAGTCATAGAAGCCAGCTACGAGAATCGTAGTCTTTATCGTTGGAGTTGTGAATTGCCATTGTTGATTTGTTACCACACCGCAGATCTCGGTTTAATTACAGAATCTGATCTTCTTCATCGTCAAGGACCTTCATACACAAAGACTATTACGGTTATGTTGCTCGTGCTTCTCCGGTCATCGACGATCGCTCGCTGTCGATAGTCTCTATTACTCATCTCCAAGCCAACGTCGTTGTCGGTATGCAATCCCATTGATGAAAAGATTGAAACTTTTATCATTTTCTTGACAAAGTAGATCTTGATTAGTAATTTTCTTGAAGAAGCCTGTTTTGGATACAATTTTCGAGCTTTCTTTAATGCCGAAAAATTGAAAATTTTTCCTTGATGTCGTTCGATACTTTTCTTGTGTACAGATTTTTCAAATAATCATCTTGAATGCATTCTTGAAAAATTCTTTGAAGATTTTGGCTTGTTTCAAACATTTCTAAGTGTAGAATTTGAAAAGATCTATGACTACACTTTCAAAAAAAAATTATGAAGTCGTTTGGTTGTTTCGAACATTTTCTAGGTGTAGAATTTGAAAATAATCATGGATACACCCTTAGAAAAAATTCTCTGAAGTTGTTCGACTTGTTTGGAAAACTTTGTTTGGTGCAGACTCTGAAAAGAGTCATGAATACAACTTCAAAAAAAATTCTTTGAAGTAGTTTGGCTATTTTGAATGTTTCCCAGGGTGTAGAATTTGAAAATAAACATGTCTACACCCTTAGAAAAAAAAAATCTCTGAAGCTCTTAAAATTGTTTTGAAAATTTTCTTAGGTTCAAACTTTAAAAAGAGTCATTTTCCAAAAAATTCTTTGAAGTCATTTGGTTATTTCGAACATTTTCCAAGGTGTATATTTTGAAAATAATCGCAAAGTACACCCTGAAAATTATTGGAAGTTGTTTGGCTTGTTTCAAAAATTTCTTAAGTCTTGATTTCGAAAAAAATTCATGAATACACTTTCTTGAGTGCTGGTAAATGATTTTCAACAACCACCGAGGTTGAATGACCTAAAAATTGAGCTTTTCTTTGGTAGATTATAGGTCACGCATTGCCCAGAATTTGATTTATCTCTTGGAATGTAAGCTTGACTTAAGGTAGCTTTCATCCATGCTATATTTACCTTACAGTTGAATATTTCTACGACCTTGCGACTGAGATTTAAACCACTTGTCATGGCGTAACTATGTTTGTTTCTTTAGGAGCTTCTTTTGTTGGTTCTATGGCTTCTAGCTCAATTCTATCTTCATCGAGGTAATATAAATCAGTGCTCTTTCTTCCTTAATCTGTGCTAGCTCTAACATCATTTTTTGCTTTGTAGTACTATTCTCCCCCCTTTACTTGGGCTAGAGTTTGCACATTTTCTTGGAGAAGCATCTTCTTCTCCACTGATACCCTCCCTTTCCATTGAGATCGATGTTGAACTACTTCTTGGGAAAAAGAATCGACATGGTAAACTGACGAAATCATGGCAAGGGCTTCAAAGGATGGGATGCATGGATTACTAGGTTGTCCCAACATTTGAGAGGACTTGGATAGCATTGATGGAATTGAGTGGTTTTATTCATTTTACCATTGTAAACACTTCACTTGATGTGGAGTTTATGAGTGTTACCTTTGAAATTCTAGTTGATAGTATCTCTTTCCTCCTCCCTTTTGGCCCCATTTCCATCACATTGAGAGATATTACAATTCTCACAGGCCTACCTATTTGGGATGTCGATGCACTATGTCTGCTTGATATTTAGGACTCTTCTCTCCCCTGCTATAAAGGTTTCCTTTACCACTCAAACTTCGTACTCTACTGTTATCCGAAAATGGCATGACGTCATTGGGGTTCCATCGACAACTGAGCATGTTGAGTTTCTATGGGTTCTACTATGCCAATATGTTTTTTTTTTCCTAACTCTGGAAAACCCTCCATGGAGTACTTACCATTGGCGAAGACACTTACTCTAGGTCGGCCTTATGTTGTAGGCACTTTACTCTTGGCCTCGGTTTATCAGGCCATGAGTAAATATGTTTCTGATGAGCCTTACCATAAAGTTAGTGGTGCCTTGTTGTTCATACAGATGTGGTTCTTTGCATATTTTTCAGAGCTTTCGAACAAGGAACCTACCTCTTACATGACTTTGGGACTTCATGTTGCGTATTCTCTACGTATGATGCCCTCTGATGATCTTATGTCTTTCTTCTTAGGATTAGTAGATCGGAAATTGATACACTTATTCTTAAGGCCTGATTCGTACATATCTTAACTAGGAATCATATTTTGGCTTCATCTTAGCCATATTTGCATGACTTTGAGAGTCCTTTGGCCTTTGCTAATATCACTTTTAGAGTACTTATTTTCAGAGGTTGCTTCGCCTTTTCATCTTCGATGTACGCATCTGAATAGTCTCTGACCACCTATTCCATATCTTTGAGCACTTGATTTGTTTCGGAGTTCCTCAACACCTTCTTTGCCTTCTGCTCAGCTAGACTTAGAATTTGCACAGACACTAGTTAAGGAATATCAAACTCTTTCAAGCTCCATTGGGATTACCTCTCTATCCACGGCTCCATCCTTCTCTATTTGGTGGAATATCATATTTGACAAGCTTCTCAGTTCTTGCTCGCCCACTATAGGTAAAAGAATCATTTATTGCATTTTTATTCATAAATTTACCTATCTTGATTTCCTCGTTTTATAAAATTAAATTCTTCTCTAGTAGAGCTACCGAGAAACTTCCAGATGGCGAGGAAAAACTGCCTTCCATTAGTTGGCACAAATGCACAAGTTTTCTAAGGATGTGAAATTCTTCAACTTACAACGATTAAAATCCATAAACTAGCCCATAAGTTAGATTTCTCCAATACTGTTAATGATCCCATTAAGATTAAAGAAGTTGAAGATCCCTCTGAGGATAGTGAGCATCGGCCTATGGAGAAGAAGCTCTAACTGAGGATGATTCCCAAGATAGTAGCAATGCACCTGATGAGATAGAGACGAGAGAGTGCTTTGAATTAAAGAGCTACCAGATTGAAGAAAGCCGGTATGAGCATACCTCTTGGCTACTCGCTGTGGTTTGTTCTTCCGCGCTGTTTTCTTTTCCTTTGCCTTATATTTTCCATTTCGGGTTTCACGAATCCAGCTTTCTAGATATGGCGGAGGCAGTTTATCCCCGAGGGCTTGTCTTTCAATGACTAAGCTCTATTGTGAACCATTTTCTTGGCTTGGACCTGCTTTCTTTGTCTACCAACTAGAAGGATGCTTTTTATGCAGCTATGGCGGTGTTGGCATGTCGGCTCCAATGCCTCGATCTAGATTTGTACCATTTTAGAGCTTTGGCTCAAACTTCTTCTATTTTCCACTGCATTGGATCGTGCCTTAAAATCCAGTATAAGTCTCCTCAAATTAATTACCTTAAAAACCAGATAGAATTTGACGAAGCCTAACACCCAATAAACAAGCTAAGCAATGATTGAGTGAGCTATTCAATGATTATGATGCTTAGAAAGAACGTATCCAAGTATTGATTGTCTCTGATTAAAGAAGGAAAAAAAATGAAGTTATTACTCTTTAGTAAAGCGAGAATTGAAGCCATAAAGGCTCAGCGGCTTGAGCATCTACAGAAAGCCATGTCTTTGGGCCATTTCTTAGCTTCCCGACACGGCGAGACAACCAAATTGGCTTTAGAATTATAGGAAATTGATGCGTCTCATCGGCATTGCCTTGGATATTGGGATTCTCTTCGTTCTTTTTATTTCTCCATGATATGACTTTGGCATTTCTAAACAATCATGAACTAATGAGACCTTTGACTTGAGGAACTTTGCTAGCCATTTATTTGAATTTTTTTAATTGTAAAGCCTCTTTCTTGCACATACTTCTTTAACATCATCTTCTCTATGATTTGTACTCCGCAGCCTGTATTAATAGTGATTGTCTTGAAATTTATTATCTTCTTTTCCTACCATTACTAGGTGGCCATCGATCTACCATTTTTGCTTGGTGGAATGAGGATAATTGAATGTCTTCCTAAGATATACTTGATTTGTTGTTAGAGATTCATTGAGCACTACACTACATAGGGTCACTTACAACCATGACATTGCATTAGTGGATCAAGGTGGAATTAGGCCTACCTTTTGATGTGTGTTGAATGTTAATGGAATAAGTTGCGAAAAAATCACTGACACTAGCACTCGAACACTTACAGCCATGACATTGCATCAATGGATCAAGGTGGCATTGGGCCTACCTTTTGATGTGTGTTGATATTTTTGGAATAATTGTGGAAAAATCACTAAACACCCACACACGTACACTTATAGCCATTTGCATTAGTGGATCAAGGTGTACTTAGCCACTGCCTTTTTGATGTGTGTTGATGTTTGTGGAAAGATGTCGTAACTCTATTTTTTATTAAAAGTGGTATTTGGACCTACTTTCTTTAAGAATATATCTGGCATTATATCGAGAACGAGTCTGACTTTGGAGATGCAAAAAATGAGTGACTCACAAACTCTTGATATTGAAAATGAATGTTGTTAAAATGATTTATATATTTGAGAAATAGTGGTTAAAAATCCTACTAGATATATGTTTATCAAAAACATAGAACTTTAATGTTTGAGAAACAATGGCTAAAAGCCTACTTTTCTCGAGATAGGAATGAAACAAAAGACACTATGTTAGAGAACTTGTATGCTTGAGAAACGGTGGCTAAAAGGCCTACTTTATTCCAAAACATATAACATTCCCATTACCCCTCTAAAGGCCATGGAATGTTCGGCAATTCTTTGGGAATTTTTGTTTATGATGATAGAATCCACTCTTCAACTATTTCCCATTGATGAACCTCTTGTGTGGCTCTCCTTGTAAGTTTGTTAACCAGTATGCTTTTCCAGATAATACTTGATGCACTTTGAAAGGCCCCTCCCAGTTGGGAGACCATTTTCCCAATTCTTTATCTTTAGAACCAACTGACAGAATAATCTTCCAAACAAGTTCTCCTTCTTCAAAGCTTTTCCTCTTGATTCTCTTGTTATAAGTCGAAATTTACTTTATTTTACGAATCAACATGGCAGTTCAAGCTTGTATTCTTATATCCTCCTGGCGATTAGGTTCCATCATCATGCCTCACTGTACTCTTGAGGAGTAAGGCTATTTTGCCTGGAATTTCTTAGAGAAGGCACCACTATTTCCATTGGGAGTATTGCATCTTATCCATAAGTCTAAGAAAAAGGACTTCCCCTCTATAGCTTCTTTTGGAAATCTTGTAGGCCCATAATGTCTTTGATAAAATCCTATGCGATCATGGGATTTTCCTGCAGCATTTTCTCTGATTCTATCAATACTTTGTTGGATGCTTCTAGTTGTCCATTGGCTTAGGCATAAAAATGAGTTGATTTGATGAGTTGTATCCCATAATCTGCAACAAAATAATTCCTCTCTTACCCCGGAAACATTGTTCCTTGATTAGTAGTGATATATTGGGGATTCCAAACCTATGAATAATCTGCACCTTGATGAACTGAATCACATCCTTTTTTTCTTCTTTCTTTAATGGTATTGCCTCTACCCAATTAGTGAAATAATCTATAGCAACTAGGATGAAGTTGTGCCCTTTTGATGATGTTGGATGAATCTTCCAAATCATATCCAATCCTCTGAACGGCCATGGATTTACTATTGAATGTAATTCAACAGCAGGGATCCTTTGTATACTTCCATATTTATGGCACTGTTGACAACCTTTGAATTAGGTGATGCAGTCTCTTAGAATGGCCGGCCAAAAATAGTCGTGTCATCTAATTAACCATCGCATCTTAACTCTAGATCGATGGGATCCAAAAACTCCTACATGAACTTGCTTCATAACTTCCATGTTGTTTAGAAAAGATAAGCACTTAAGTAATAACCCATCAAATCCTTTTCTGTATAGCTCTCCTTCTAGTAGAACAAAATTCTGAGCTTAAGCCTTCATTTTGTAAGGAACCCTCTTGTTTGGATTCTCCAAATATTCTTTGAATTCCGTTCTCAATCTCGATGTCTCATGTCATTATTGAGATGTCTGGAGTGGAATCCCTCTTTAAAAAATTGAAAGGTAATTCTTCTTCTCTATCATGATGGGCTTATGGGTCAATTCTTCACCCATTTTTACACCACATGCTATTTAAACTAAACTCTCATCCTCTAGTTTGATTCCCTAGGCACATGATCAAACTCTACATTATCAAAGAAGTCTAACAATTGAATGGTAATAATAAAGTAAGGTGCTAATAGCAAGCTTTTGCACTTATACTCCCTTGTTAATGATCGAAACAATTGAAAGTCTCAATGACTGGTATCTTTTGCCCCAGTTCTATAGTAGGATCTCTAAGCCAATCACCCAGGCTTCATACTTTCAGTTGATTGTTTCAGTGCATTGAATGCAGTTGAAAAACGATGTAGTCTTTCTCCCTTTGATGCAAATAATCATTATTCACCTTGCTTGGCTAAATTTTATGTGCTTGAACCACCGAATTTAAGGATCAAGGCTCCTTTTACGCTCCATAAATCGACTCCACACTTTGCTCACGTCTCGATCTCACAGGAAGGATGATTGGCTGAAATATGCAGTGCTTATCCACTTAGCAATTTATGTGGAAAATTAACGAGGTGAATTACGTAAACAAGGGACCATTCTGAGCCCTCCACAGCAATAGAGTGGGTAGGTTAAGCATCTACTTCATAAGGTCAGTCTAAGAAACCACATAAACTTGAGACTTGATCAAGTAATGTCTCAATTTAGTACATGCAAAGTACAATGCCAAACATAATTTTTCAATTAAAGTATATCTTGTTTCTGCTGGATTTAAGACCCTACTCAAATAATATACAGCTGCTCATGACCTTTAGAATTGTTTTGTGCTAAAAGACAACCTATTGACTCATTTGCGGCTGATAAATATAATTTAAGTGGGTGACCTTATATAAGAGGCATTAAAACATGAGGTTTAGAGAGGTGCTCTTTGATTTTTTCAAAAGTTGCTTGATGTTGTTCCTCCCACCTAAACTCTTCCATATCTTTCAGCTTCACTAAGTTAGAGAATTCCTTGGTTTTACCTACCAGGTTAGAGATAAATCTTTTTAAATAATTTACCTGACCCAAGAACTTTTGGAGTTCTTCCTTGTTTTGTGGAGCATTGGCTGAAGTAATAGTTTTTGCTTTGTTCTGATCCACTTCTATCCCTCTTTGGTGAATTCCTAACACGAACTCCAAATGCACATTTTAGTGGATTAAGTTTCAACTAATGATATCTCATCCTCTTAAAACTTTTCCTTAAATGATATGCATGCTCACTGGTTCTTTTAGATTTAACCACAATATCATCAATGTATACTTCCATGTAGTGGCCTAGCATGTCATGGAAAATGACATTCATTGCCCTTTGATAGGTTGCACACACATCTTTGAACCAGGCATGACGAGAGCATTAGTGTCCCTATGGGCGAGGACATCTAAAGGCGGTCTTAGGTATATCTTGTCTTTGCTATTAAAATATATGATAATAGCAGAGAAAAACCATAAAGGAAAAAATTCATTATTAGCAATAGAATCAACTAACATGTCTATAATAGGCATCACATACAAGTCCTTAGGAGTAGCAACATTTAGATCTCTAAAATCCACATGTACCCAAAGTTTTCCATTTTTCTTCATCAAAGGCACAATATTTGCTAACCATTGAACATTCCTTGTAGGCCTGATGAATTTGGCCTTCAAGAGTTTCTCAATTTCCTCTTTCACCTTCAACTCTACTTTCTTGGACATTCTTCTAGGTGGTTGTTGGAAATGATGGAATTTGGGCCTGATGGGAAGGTGATATTACATAAGGCCCCTATCCAATCCTAGCATTTCATCATAATTCCAAGCAAAGCAATCTTTGAATTTCTGCAATAATGATATGATTCGTTCCTTTAAGTTAGTGGATAAGAGATAACTGATGTAAGTAATCCTTAGCTCTTCCACAGTTCCAAGGTTGAATTCTTCCATAGGATCATGTACTTGAGGCTTATTGTCTTCCATTTTAGGAGGAGTTCGCTCCAAATCTTCAATCTGAATTTCTTCCTCCTCTTCATCTGATTCTTCTTCATAAATCACTTCAGGTTCACATATGTCTTGGAACTATTCTTTCGCAACTTTTTCAGTATCTTGTTGCATTTTGCATTTTGAATGCCGAGGGTGTAGTGGCCATTCTCACTGTAGAAATACTTAGTCATCGATCTCGCAATGACCATACCGCACTCGGCTGAAAGGCCTGATAGCGATTGTCTTAAGGAGTTTGGAAACTTGGTCTTAAATGTCACTAGTATATGTTGACTCAGTGTATATTTCCCTTGGAGTCTCATTCTTCTTTTTTCCTTTGAATTTTATTGGAACAAACTCTTAGTCATAGAAACTGGCCTCCATAGAATCTAAGGTTGCAATGAAAGGTTGTTTGTCTGCCCATACCACTTCTACTTCATCACCTTTTCAAAACAGTAAAAATTGGTGATGAGAGGACGGCACACACCAATTGACATGAATCTAGTCTCTTCCTAACAAAGCATTATAATTAGCAATACAATTAATCACAAAGAAAGCGGATAAGGAAGTCTTACTACCCATAGTGATGGCAATAGGGAGTAAGCCCAAAGTCTTAGAGAATTCTCCAATAAAAGTTGATACAGACACTTTTGATTCAATCAAATCACCAATGCTTCTTTCTAAAGCTCTTAACATCCTCAATGGCATCACATTGACTATTGATCCATTATCCACCAATACCTTGGACACTGGTTTACCATTAAAGTGTGCTCTGACATATAGAGGCCTATTATGCCTTATCATCTCCATAATAGAGTTTTCGGTGTCTACCTTCGACTCTACTTCCTTGAAAATTGATGGTGATTACCACTTTGTATGCTTTCCTCTGCTAACAAATGTTCTTTCTCTACCTCTACTAAGCTTTCCTTCATCTCTTTTGACTTAAAAAAATATGGTAAAGTTAGAGAAATAGTAGAACATGTTAAAGAAATGGGAAATGTACCTATCAGGATAGTTCTCAAATCCATTTCTTCGTCGGATCCTGACTAGACTCTCGTCTTCTACATCCTTCCTTCGAGTTTGGTTTTTTCTTTAAAGTAGATCTCACTTCTTCTTTTAGATTCTTTGTTTCTTTAGGATTTTCCTATGGCATTTCTTATGGTAATCCTTTTCTCCATAGCTCTCAGTCTTTGCATTCTTCTCTTTTGAGTTATGGTAAGCTTTGGGGGAAATTTTTTTATCTTTGTATTTTATGCCACTTTTGTTCCGGTGGAGCAGAGGGAGACGGCAAACAGGTATTTTCCTCCTTGAAGTGTTCTACCCTTTCCTTAGAAAAGTATGTCTCTTTTAGAGGAACATTATTGTCTTTGAAGAGGTTTCTCCTTCTTGATTCCGGTTTAGATAAATTTATAGTGCACTTCCATTCTTTTCCTTTTCTCTGGTTGTAGCCTTTACTACCCATTCATGTATAAACCAAATATTGTTGGAATCCATACCTTCTTATCTTGACATTAGGAGAAAACATCTCATCCTTTTTCATTGAGCGCTCTTAGATCATTGCTTGGCTATGTTGGTAAACCAGTGCGAAAGGATCTTCATCAACCACCGTGGCCTTATTTTTCTAGGGAACTGATATTCCTTGTTGATCCTATCTGGATATAATATTCACGAAACTCAATAATTAGTACCATGATTCTAGGAGTTGTGATACTTACAAAGTATACTTTTCCCTTGAGTTCCTCTTTATTTGGGAGTTGGTGATCCTGGGGAAATATGATGAATTTCTCCTTCAGAAGGAAATCAAAGATTTCCTCAGTCTTTGTCTATCAAAAAAGTATAATTGTGCTTGTGTGGAGATTTGTGACTTAACATAAAGTCAGTGCTTTCTTCACCAGTAGAGGACAGATGAAGGAACCTATACTTAAGAGATCTGCTACTACAATTTCTTTAGAATTGACCTCCACGGTAGTAAGTTCCAGGGAGGTCTTCAGTTAAATTTCTTTCTTGAGTAATTCTTCATGCTTTTTGTTACCTTAGTATTAAGTTGAAAAGTCTCACCGAACCCGTACATGAAATTTCTTCTCGGCTCTATATGAGTCCCATGTGCTATCTTCACGTACTCTGTTTCTGGGAAATGGATTTTGCATCTATTCTTCTGGCACAGCTTGAGTATTTGCTGACTCTACGATTCTCCACCCCTTTAAGTTACCCTTGATAATTCTACTATCTGAATCTCGAGTTACGCTTAGAAAATTGTGTGTGGAACTTGATGAGTCTTAAACTCATCTATTTTTAATCCATTTTTCTAGCTTTTTTTTAGTGTTTTTAGAGCTGTTTAAATGCTAAATTATGGAATAATTACAAACTTAGTGTTTTGTAAAAATGAGAGATTTTTAGCAAGAAAGAAAAAACGGCAATTGCGAGTCTATCGCAGCGGACTTTGGGTGCGACAGGGCGTCTAAGCAAATGGTTGAAAAGCGTGTTGCAACAATGTTTTCTATAGCCGCCCAGCTTATAAGATCTAAGAATTGCCCGGATGAAATTTATGTCGCTGACAAAGAGCGGCATCTCGCGGCCGATGGGGAAAAAGCGGTGAGACAAGATCAATCATGTTGCGACATAATGAAAGACCAGAAGGAAGAATCGATGTCGCGATAGAGTTTACTCTGTCGCAGCCTGCTCTTCTGACATAGGAAGAGATGGTTGAACAAAGAGCCTTGAAGAAGAAGCTCAGTCGTGACAAGAGAAAATTTATGTCATGACAAATAGCTACTTGTTAGGCTTGGCACGAATCCGCAATGAAAGACTGACGTTGCAACATACTTCAAGCTGAGGACATAAGTCTATGTCGTAACATGGATCTTAAAGTCGCAACACAGTAATAAGTTGAACAGAGAGAAACGAGGTTGCGACACAACTTCTAGGTCACGACAAAGGTTTCAACACAAATGCAAAGAAGTCATGTCACGACATAACAAACTTGTTCGCGGCGACCGCGATGAAGATTGAACACGGAAGAGTAATTGCGACATGGCGTACCAGGTCCGCGATAGCAAATATTGACCCAGCACGAAAGTCATGTCGCAACATCGAACAAGGTTACAACAAAATTCGAGCGAGTGGCAGCAAGCCTCTCGCGTGAACTGCGGTCATGAAAAATGAAGATATCTGAGGCGGTCATTCTTGACATAGCTTTGAGCGAGTCTTATCCGCGACATGAAAACTTAGGTCGCCTTAGCTACTTGTTTGAGCGAGCGTGTTGCGACCGCGATTATTGATGTTGCGACATATTGTTTAAAGAATGCATAGAATCTTGTCATAGAGGCAACTCTGTCGCGTATTATCGTGCGAGAGAAGAAGATTGTCGCTGACAAAAATCAGTTGTCATGATTAGGCGAGGAAAGGGCCTGAGATTTTCAAGTCATGATAGATGGCGCATACACCTGTGAACCACGAGAACTGCGTGACACAACCGTCGCAGCGGGAGAAGGCAAATCTGGGCCCGAAATTTTAAGGGATTCACACATAACCTCGATTTTAGGATTTGAACTTTTAAGACTCCCATAAATGGCGATTGTGGAAAGTGAAATGGTCGGTCGACAACGAACAAACCCGGAGTACACAGGGCTGAGGACTCTTTTGTATTGTTTTTTTTTCTTTTATTTTTCTTTTCTTTGTAGATTAGCTTTAGCGTGGGATTTTGGTCGTTTCTGAGGATGAAGCGTTATATCGTTGAAGTTTTTTTGAAGTTGAAATTTATCTTGAAATTGACTACGATTACTATTTGAATTGATCAACTCCGAGACAAAAGTGAAATCATTTCTTGATTCATTGCGGTTATAGTGGGAATTTTCTTAATCGGTATTTCAATGTATCATACGTAATCGAGTTTTGAGAACCTGACCACAACGGGAAAGATCGATGTTAGTTATGGTCTTTTACGCATATGAAGAAAATTTCTGAGTTGAATTTGAATTTATTTGGATGGTGTTGATCTTGATATTAATTGTTCCTAATTTTTAGTAACATACCCATGAAAAGGACTTTATGCGGGTCGATTTCGGAGGCCCTTTGGTGACACGAGAGATGGAAATTCTTGAGAGCATAGACCGGTTACTTGAGGTATGCTGGGCTAATGATGAAGAACTAATGAGCTCTGAGAGTTCCTTAGATAAATCCTCAATTTGCTCATGGTTTTGAGAATAGGTTGATTGATATATCAATTGTCAAGCCCCAGAGATCTCAACTTGGTTTAGAAGAATGATGCGATCGTGTTAGCGTGGTCTGTCGAGGAAAGAGATAAATCTTCCGGATCTTAAGGATGAGACATCATTCTTGTTGTAGAAATCTAACTGGTACTTATTGTCTTGGGAGGCATCTGTGATCATAAGAAATGGGTATGAAGTATTGGAAAAGAAAAATACTGAATCTTACGAAATTCTATTTACAAGTAATTGATAAGAATCATGTTTGAGAAATGAACATGAACCTCTGCTCCGATTGAAAAGGATGGTTAGAGGAGGAATCGAACTATACTATCTTGCCTCTTGACAATTGATTCCAACTGGGAGGAAAATAGAATGAGATTAGGATCACGAGGAGTGATAATTTCCTGACAGTGAAATCCCGAATTAATATACTTTCAATGATAATCTGGTTCAGTCTAATTTAAATTTAGGATTTACATTGTTCCCTTTATTTTAAATATAGGATTCCTATTATTAAAATTCTTATTAGGTTACTAAATTTTATCTAAACTGGACACTCAAATAATGTAGATCTTTAGTAGTTGGGGTAGTTGAAGTTTAAATTCTTTTCATTCTCTATGGGAAAGATATCCGGACTTATAGGTCCACTTTATTACTTGTACAACCTGTGCACTTGTAGTTTTTAAGACCAAACTAAATCTTTAATTGAGTTCAGTGACAAAACAATTCTTCTTATAAACATCTGAAGTAATATTTGGTTTTAACAAGTTTTGGATTAGTTAGGGGATTAATTTATAGTCTTCTGGTAATGGTTTCATAAATTTGAATATGCACAATATATGGTCTTAACAAGTTTTTGGCACCATTGCCGGGAATTCTAGTTAGTCTTTGGTAATAGTAGCAGAAATTTGTATATATCATTCAGTCTTAACAGAACTGTCTCTCCATTTCATGTCAACTCATGATAGAATTCCTTGGCAATGTTGCATACCAAGTAAAATCAGCTCCTGTTAAAGAGTTAGGAAATAACTTGAGTTTGAGATAGGGGTAATTTTTATAGTTGGCTAATTCCCCATTTGCACCTATGAATCATTGTAGCCACATGCTCCAAAATTGAACTATCCATCTTCTCCGAAAGAATAAAGAAGATTGGAATTCTATACCCTCTTGGGTAAGGATTCTCTCTGTCTATTGCATTTGGATATGGCTTATAGAATTACAGGCGTCGCAGATCCCCAGGCGAGCCATATAGTTCCTATATCACTTCTCTTATTACCTCCAAATTTGGTGGTGGTAGAGGTAAACATAAAAGGCTAAGAGATTTCTTTTATATTAATACCAACCCATAAGAGTGGTGAAATAGTGCCCCCCCGTGCCTCCAGCTAAAGGAAGTGGCTCATTATAAACTCTAAGTTGTGTAATCGAGTTGGTGTTAGCATACACCCTTTGAGGAGTCGTTATCCTAACAAGATTAGAAAGTTCTCCATTGGAATTTTTCGAACTTCCCTCTTCTCTCCTATGAGGAAGAAAATATCGATTTTAACTTTGTTTAGGAGCGTGGGGATCCCACACCCAGCTATGAAAATTCTGAGTAGCTACCCCAGAGTTCACTAGATAGTTGTCTCACAGAGCTCATTAACTATTGCCTTATAAATCGAGAAGTCGGTCGGTCCTTTGTGGTAGCCATCTTGAAATTGAGTTCGGGACCATCTCTTGTGCTGAGTTGTTCTTCTCGCTCTGTCGCGTGTAGCAATTCCTCGAGATGTTTTGGTATGTTCATCAGCTTTATCTTTCCAAAGGCATGCACACTCAGGCATGGCTTTAGTTTTCTCGGCGAAACTTTGAATTGTTTGAAAGTCGTGACCTCTGCGAACAATATTTTTCATCAAGCGTTGTACAGTCACGCTTTTAATCTCTGTAGATTTTCGATCATTGCCTAAAACTCAACAACATTAGGAACATGAGTATCATCATCATCTATATTACCTATGTCTACTTCTGCTAGAATTGTGGCCTTGATCACAGGGTGTGGTGTTCTAGATGACCGCGGAAATCACGTGTCTCACATCGTGAAGCACCGTACATGTAATAAACGGCCCGTTGGGCGTATATCCATTGACACAATTATATTTTATCTGAAAATGATTTATTTACAATTGTGTTTAATTACAATTTATACAAAAAATGGGTCTCTAGCGAGGTACACAAAAGCAGAAAATCTGAGATAAGGCCATCTTGGCGGATTTCTTGCCCTCTAAGAAGCAGAATCGTCCCGTCCCGGCTGCGTCTTCCGTACGAAAAAAAATAGTCACGGCCAGGTGAGGCAAAGCCCGGTAGTGGAATTTCCTACTTAGGTTACCTCCCCACCCTAAATACGTCTGATGGCACCTGAGCCTCCGACACGTACTAATATATCACTCATGGCATATATTAACAAATTAATTCCATACCTCATGTTATTCGTTATAATAATAAATGTAAACTCACATAGGCTAAGGCACAATCCGGTGTCTGCCTCGAACAAACACAATTTCACACAACATGTTATTTTTTCTCATGGCAATAACACAACACCACACAAATCACACAAACAGTCCGTGGACTGTCCAGTGGTGTCCACACTGATTTATTCAGTCTTACCCAAATCTTTGAATCAAGTCACCACATCCAGCCCAACAACCCCATCCATTACATAACCCCTTAAGCAAAGTAAAACAAAGTAGAGAAAACCCTACCTTTCTGAAGTTTTTCAAACCCTCGAAACCCAGACCCACGCCGTAGTCCCCTGTCGTGGGAGCACTTTGCTTCTCGTCTCAATCGAAACCGACGGCCCGATCATCGGAATTTAGAGAGAAGGTGAGCCCCTCTCCTCTCCTAAACCCTCTCTTCTCACTCTCCTTTCTCTGTCTCCCTCTCCTCCCTCTCCCAAACCACTGAAGACGTCAAGAGGAAAGTCCTTCATCGCCACATGTCCATTTCTCATCGACCATGGGATTACATCCTTATCCTTTGTCCATCTAACTTAGATTTTCTTCAAATGGCATCATGCCATGTGTCACATGTGAGCCCCACTCGAGCCCATGTTCACCGCATCTCGCCTGACACGTGTCGCTCGCCACCAAACGCGCTAAGTGTCCCACATCCTCTTGCTCGAAACGTGAAATTGACCTGCCTCAAATTCGACGAATTCGACGTGGTAGCTAGATTTCAGCGAGACACCCAATCTGTCGCCCTAAGCCACATCCACGACCAGGTACCCTGATTTTGATCCAAATTCACCGCTTTTACCCTCCTTCGTGGAATCGATTCTCCGGGTCTCACATTTTCCTTAAAAGAATTTCGTTCCAAATTCCACGCATATACGCATCCAACCACGTGCATATGCACCCTGCCACAACCCACCCCGCTCGTGTGTAAACACTCCTGTCACAATCACCGGCTAACCTAATGGGGCCGTCAACCTAATCCATGTCCTGAATGACATCTATCCACCGAGTCTTTGCCTGCTCACCATCATCCAATGAAATTTCCAATGGGTACCCAAATCTCGAGTCACTCTCGACTCCTATCACTCGACTCTAAGTCTATGTGATAACCACGACCGTTTGTTTTCATCTCGAGTCACCCCCGACTCCTATCACTCAACTCTAAGTCTGGGTGATAACCAAATCCGTATGTCCTCACCTCGAGTCACTCCCAACTCCTATCACTCAACCCTAAGTCTGGGTGATAACCATTTCCAACAAAAGTATTTGTTTTTAAACCGTGGCAACCTCCCATATAAAATAAGGGACAGTACTTCCGATGAATCTATTTTTGTGGACACCATGTATATCATATGGACAACCCTCGATGTATATATCAATTGACAACCCTCCGACGATTGAGGCTATGTGACAACCCTCCATGTGTATCTACATGACAACCCGAGTATATCAATCAAGCCCACAATTGATATTATATATGGACAACCCTCCGATGTATATCAATTCGCAATCTCCGATTGATATTATATAATGGACAACCTCCGATGTAACGAGAGTGGATTAACCCTCCGAGTATATCAATTGGACAACTCTCCGACGATTGATATTATATGTGGACAACTCCGATATAAATCATGTGGACTACCCTCCGATATCAGAATTCGACACACCCGAGCAACACATTGGTCAACCCTCCGAAACAATTCCTCTCAAGAAACCACTCCCTTGCGCACTCAATTTATTGTTCTAGGTGCCCACAGATACGGACCGCAGAATACCATTCCATTTTCTTAAACCGTGGCGACCATTTAGATGTCAGCTCATTATCAAGCCTACTAATCAACACCCTACCCGTGTTGACCTACAACCGTACTCACGACACACCATCAAAGACTTAACACGTTGTCGATCCAGTCCATGCACTCACACCTATGAAATGATGCGCATGTTTTGGTATGAGCACAAAATTATGCCATATTGTGGCACCCAATCCTAGGGTCCACCATAAGCAAAATCTTAGAGCTAACTCACTCATAATCTCGACCTATCAGGTCAACTCTCACCCTACATCCTAGGGAAGAACATCTATACTGCTTCTCTAAAGGCCTTGAACTCTAAGCCCACGTCGGCCTGTATGACAACCCTACTAGGTTCAATGACATCGATGTCCGCGAGTTGTCAACTCATCCATGTCAACCGACATCAACCATCAGGTCTACCACCCATAGTCCACCACGCCCGCGCAACTCCGACATGTCCCCCTGACTTCACCACACCGCCCTCCGGGCCCATTCTTCAGAGCTACCGGGCGTGTCGGGAGCAAGACCTGAACCTAAACTCTGCCCTCCCACCCATCAGGTGCGGGAGGACAACCAGGTCCTTCCCGTCCCACTCGGCTGATTCAGATCGCATATCCAAAACCCCGGATCCTCGTCGAGGGCAACCCTCCTATAGCAGTCCGATCGGGGCCGGTACGGTAACACACCATCCTTATCCGATTGGTAACCCTTGACCTCTGCTCTTTCATCATGTTCGATCGAGAAAACGAGAATCCCTGGGATTCCTGTGGGCAATCCTCCTCATATGTCCGTGCCGACGGCAGAATGAGTCACAACCCCCCATTCCTGACCACTAGATGCCCAATCCCGACCCCGGTCCTCGAAATCAGAAGAAGAAGTCTCGCTTTTCCTCGATTTAAGATGGATCTTTCTTCCTTCTTAAGGCAACATCCCTATCCCGATGCCTCGTGATAACATCTACCTCTCCTCTCCTTGCCTATCGGAGGATGAGGGGCGTTTTGCCGCCAGAGGTCGCTCCACCCGCCCCATTTTAACATTGCACATACGCGATAATGCAACTTAATCTCACGGCCCCGTGAAATCACGCTTCAAATACGGGCAATGGGTCAAATGCTCCGGTAGTCCTGACCGACCCCGGATGTCCTCTCGTCTTCGCTTCGCTAGCCATCTACAATGTCAATGGCAACATTAAATTTTCATTTCGCCCAACTAGCAAACGGAATACAACATTAATAGACTGACCACCAGCCGAACTGTTCATTCATTTCCGTTGCGTTAATTTGCCAACACTATAAATAAATTCAAACTATACGTCGTTTCATTCGGGTCTTAAGGTTATAGTTCCTAACTGTGAACAAAATTTATTTACCAATGATTTGATAGGAAATCAGGCGGGAGATCAAAAGATATTCCCACCAACCAAAATTCTCAACCTAATTTTCTTCCCATTTTCCACACTCCATGTCTCCATATTTCTTGATACCTCCAATTCTTCCGATATTTCCCTAAATCCTTCCTTTTGTTCTTTCGTCAAATTCTCAAACAGTTTCTGTGTGGTCAACTCCACTTGTAAAACATCGGAAACGAATACATTCCAAATCCACTGTTTAACATCGCACTTCTATTATAAGATATGGAAACTTTTGGAGTATTATCTTATTATTTCATTAAACTATAATCCTTACCACATATGATTATATAATATTTTATTTTATTTTATTTATGCTTATAACTATAATATTTTAAATTCAAATATTGTACTTGAAAATGAAAAGAAAAAAGATAGAGTTTAAAAATTCAAAATTATAATAGGTATTATTTGAATTTCATTATTTACATAATATTATATAATACCAAAAACAAATAAATAATCTCTCTTAACATAATAATATCTAATAATAGAGTTAACATAACATATTTAATTTAATAATTACTAATCCAGACTGATTTTAATCATTTAATTAAGATATGAATCATTTCCTCATCATCTATAGAATAAAATATGAAAAATTTTAATCGAACTAATATTTTTGTAAAATATCCAACTGATATTCAGATAGATTTATATTTCATAAAATCATCATCAGATATCCACATGACTTATATTGATCCTTGTTCCTAACCTGAGCATCTACACTTTTTCCTATAACATTATACCATGCAAGACTAAACTTCCTTAATGTTTAATTAATGACAATCATAATTCCTAGAAGAATCCATGTGAGATGTCTCTTAACCCAATTTGAAACACAAAAATCAATGTGAATTAAAAAAACATTCAACGTTATTGTCAGATTCTGAGTAAAACTACAGCCCTCGACACTATTCACGACTGAAAATAAAATTTCATACACCATGTCATAACCACTCTGAACACAGTCTCAAGGGTGAAAATGTGCTCGAGACACTATTCACAATCGTAAAAAAAAAAAATTATATTCTCTATTACCAGTATTTATACAAATGCAATATAAACATCTTATATAATAATCAATCACAAGAAAAATTTTTTAAAAATTTTTTATAATTTTTTTTTTTTTTTTAACTCAGAATGGCTCATGGAATAAAGGTCCATAATTAAGATCAACACTCAGAACAAGGTAATCAATCAAAATCACAGTAAGGCGCACACCCAAAACCCAGTCAACATCAACACAAGAAGTTGCTCAGCTCTACACAAGGCCAAGACAACGCCATGTCACATGTCACATGACAAGCCAAATGGTCTACCGGTGCTGGTGTCATGGCACATAGCCGCCTGTGTCGTGGCGCATGCCGCCGCGCCTCCTCCCCGCCCACCAAACCCGGTGGTCGCGACGCCGTCGCGTCGCCACCTCCCGAGCTTCATCCTATGCCGCGACATCACCTTGGTACGCGACACCGCTTTCACCGCCCGCACTCTGCCGTCGCCACAAATCTTCGCATATCGCGGCACACCACGTCGCGGTCTTCGACGACCAAACTCCAGTCGCGACATCGTCACGCACATCGCCCGATGCGCCGTGTCACGCCGCACTTTCCACGTCGACATCCCGACACGCACGCTTCACGCCGCCGCATCAACTTCGCTGTCGCGACATCAATCCTCATCGTGCCAGCGTCGCGACGCCAAACAGATGTCGCGACTCCGCACCGTCGGCGTCGCGACATCAAATTCATGTCGCCAAGATTGCTTTCGCGCTATGTCACGTCCACCGATGTCACTAAGATCAAGCCCCGTATAGCCCCTTTGTTAAGGCTGCGACGCGAGATATCAATTCTCCCTTGTCGCCACCCATGTCGCTGACCTCACTTTGATGTCGCGACATCGCTTCATCGGGCCACTTCCCGCAGAACTCGCCAGTCGCGACGCCCATTCTTCCCGGTCACTTCACAGTCTACACACCAACAGTCGCAACCTGAGTAATCCATGTCGCGACCTCAACAGGTCCTAATCCACAACGATTTTCATCCGAACCCTTTTTTTCTCATATCTTTGATGCGTGAGTCTAGCCTAATCGCTATATACTAAAATTCACAATTTTAAGAGTCATTCATAACTCTTTTTCCATATATAAACTGAACAACTTCCTGTAATCTCACAACACACAATCACTGGTCTTCAAAACCTGAACACCATCTTAAAAATCAAAAAAATTTTCTCCTCATCCAAGAAGGCCTTCCTCGGCTACTCCTAAAGATGCAGAGTTTGTACCCCGCTTCTCTTTACCAACTTCAAATTTAGACTTAATTACAACATTCTTCCCTTGTGCAAAACTGAATAATTTTCTGCACTCCACAAACCCATTCTGTTCATGTTCTGAAAACCGTTGAGCACCCGTCCGTAAAATATTATTTTTTTTTTTTCGCAGATTTCTGACCGTTTCGCCATAAACTCGGAAACATCTGTCAGGTTTTCGGCCCTAGTGTTCAACAATTTCCCTATGCTAATCACCAAGCATACAAATTCACACAATTCACATATAACAAACATGTTATACACCATCACACATCACCTTTAATTCACTAAAATGCACAATGATGTATGATCTATCCCGTGCCCACAAAGTCCTAGGTATCTCATATACCTAACTCTACACCCACCGAGCTCCCAAGGTGTAGCCGCTACCTTAGCTCCGATACCATGTCGGGGACGCCCAATCCTAGAGAACCGCTGACCACCTCACAACCCACATGGAATCTATATCGGTTCCACATCGTGAGGCACGATATTGTGTAAACTAGCCCGATTGGGTTTAGATATCCATTCATCACAATTCTATATTTTATAATAAAAATGATTTATTTACAATTGTGTTGGATTACACTTATACAAAAACGGGTCTCAAATTTCCAAAATTTTGCATAAACAGAAAATATAAGATAAGGGCCATCTTGGCCTTTCTTCGCTTTCTCTAAACCCTGATGCGTCCCATCCCCACTCCGCCTCACACCCAAAAAATAGTGTCCCATCGACTTGTGAGTGTGCTCGTAGGGGAATTTCCCTACTTGCTACTTCCCACCTATGCAATGCAACTATACAAACAAACATCCAATACACACGTGCTTAATATATCACTCATGACATAACAAAATTAATTCCATACCTCATGTTATTCAATATAATAATAACATAAACTCGCCTCACATGGGCTATGGCACATCCGCGGTTCGTCTTGGAACAGCCACACTTCACACACAACATGTTATTTTTCTCTAAGTAAGTAATAACACAACACCACACAATCACACAAAACAACTGGACTGCCCAAACCACACCAAGGATTTATTCACTTTGGCCCAAATCTGAACCTAAGTCACTACCATCCGTGCCTCAACAAATCCCTCACCATTACATAACCCTTAAAGTAAAAGTAAACAAGTAGGAGAAAACCCTACTCTTTCTTCTCGAGTTTTCAAACCCCTCGAACCGGGAACCCACGCGTAGTCCCTGCCGTGGGAGCACTGCTTCTCGTCTCGCCGAAACCGACGTCCGAGATCACAATTCTGCAAGGTGTGAGTCTCTCTAAAACCCTCTCTCCACTCCCTTTCGGGGTTGGTCTCCCCTCCTCCTTCCCCTCTCCCAAACTGATTTGGAAGATTCATCAAGAGGAAAGTCCTCTCACGCCACATGTCCATTTCATTTTAACTCATGGGATTGCGATCCTTATCCTTATCCATCTAACTTAGATTTTCTTCAATGGCATCATGCCATGTCAACATGTGAGCCCCACTTGAGCTCCATGTTTGACTGCACCAGCTTGACACGTGTCGCCTGGGGCTACCCCGCAAAGTGCTGGGCGTCCCACATCCCTCTGCCTCGAAAACGTGAAATTCCGACCGTTCACTGACAATCGTGGTAGCTAGATTTCATGAGACTTATTCCAACGGTGTCAGTCCATGAATATCCGAGATCTAGAAAATCTTGATTTCAATCGAAATTACCGCTTACCTCCCTTTCAGTAACTGATTTTCCGGGGTCTCACGAATGGGAGCTGTCGATTAAAATTCTCGCCGAAGAAAATATGTTTGTATCTCTCTAAATTGCTCTGCACTACGGCTAGAAAGAGGCCTTCATATGTCGCTATATTATCGTGATAATCGAGTCTCAGATTCAAAATGGTTTTACTTCAATTTGTGGCATCTTCAAAGAAAGAATGAATCACCAGTGATGTTTCACAAAAAGATGTGTCCTAATGAGTTTATGGTTCATGGAAGATGGGTTCCACTGGCATGCCAAAATATGTCAGGTGATTTTTTAATCTCATGAAACATAAATATAATTGTATAGGCTTGCCATGAAATTAAACTGTTTCCAAATTGGAATGACTTGTAAGATCAAACTTCTAATCGGGCTATGTAGGTTCCCTGATTCCCTTGACAATTCCTCAAAATCAAAGTGGAAAACGTATGAATGGAAATATTATAGAAATTATTTACTGAAGAAAAGTGTTAGATTTCCTTAGGAATGAATGAAATAAATACAATGGTCGAAGCGACAAACTCGAATAGGATCTTGCAACTAGAACGCTGGAATTGCGAAAGTAAACATTAGATTTCACTATGAAAACGTTATTGTGCTTGAAAACTGATAAAAAACTTGAATAGAACCTGCAACTAGAATACTGGAATTGCTATAGAAATATAGGATTTCACTACGAATGAATGAAATGACACTGTTGGAAATTTTCCAAAAAACTCATAACACTAGAATTAATGCCGTGTTAGTGTGTGCAGTGTGGTAGTGCAGGAGGTGAAATTGCCAAAAGCTTAGCTAGTATGCCACGTAAGCAAATCGATACTGAAACAATTGTTGAGTTGCCGATTGATTTGATTGTCAGTCGGTCGACTGATCATCACCCTTTCGTCGGGATCTTCTTCTACTCTTTTTATAGTCGTAAATGACTTATGTCCAAGTCTTTATTTCTCCACTCTCTTTACTCTCTCCACTCTCTAAAGTAATTGTTCATATCTTCCATTAAGGAAGCTTGTTCCTCAAGAACTCACCCACTTCTCTATTTTATGCTCGATCCTCAAGAATTTTTCCAGTTTCACTCCATTACTAGACTTATTTTCAAAAATATTCCATATCACATTATTAACCCACCTCATTTCTCTATCACATCTAATAAAGCTTCGTTTGACTTCCAAAAAGATTTATAAATACCCTTGGACTTCTTCTATGAACTAGCTAAATGGTTTTAATTTTTCTTCTAGACTTTTATTCGAGGCCAGCTCAACCTACTATTGGTTCAGCCACTTTCAATTCTTGTGAAAACATAAGGAAAACGATCAACTTCAAATAGTCTATCAAAATGTGTCATGCCTCCAATTTCCCTAAATTACATTAACAAATCACAATAGAATTCAACATTTTTGAATTAGGGATGATACCTACAACGATCGGTGGTGGGGGCTGAAGATGAGGGTGGCTCTAGTGTGGGAAAACAAGTTGCAAGGTTTTTCTAGGGTGTTAAAAAAATGCGGCCCGCCGCTTCAGCCCCTTCCTCGACATCACTTACGGATCATTCAGAGATGGGTTTAGATGGTCAGCCAAGTAGACAAGAGAGACCCGAGGAAAAGAGGTAAATTTGTGGACCATAAGGAAAAAATAAAGAAAATATTTGATTGAAGAGAGTCTAAGTGAGAAATGAGGAACTACAAAGTAAAACATAACAAAGGTGTAGGGAGGATTGTGTCGAGGTTTCAAGTACACAGAGATGGCAAAGCTGAGGCTGCAGGAAGGTAATGGCTAACGGGATACGAGGTACATCAAGGAACAAAATGAGTCACAACTGACTATTTTTATTCAAGCTAGCTTTTGATTAGCTAAATCCAACCCATGGAGGTTGGGTTCCAAGATAGGTCATAAACTTATAAAAATGCTAAACATAATAACTTCATAAATTCTATAATTCTTAAATAAAAATAAATAATATATAAATGTATAATTAATAATAATACCATTATATAAATGATAATCATGTCTACTTATGATAAAACTTCGACGCTTAAAAGCAGGAGGAGTATCTGCCCGAAGTCCTAATAAAGACAATTTATTAAATTGTAACTAAAATATTTACCTGTCAAATAAAATAAAAGTATCTATTTAATTATTTTAGTAAATAAGCAGATTTATAATATTTAAATAAACATCGCTCTAAGTTTTAACTAAAAGTGGTAGAGCACTCACTGCTTCAAACAGGCATAAGACATACAGAAAAGTGTCTCGCTCCAATCCCACTTTAAATCTCAAGAGTTAGATTTGATTATCTTGAAACCAGTGCCGTGTAATAAAAAAAAATTCTTAACTCAAAGTAATTTGAAAACACAAAATCATAAATTTTATTAAGGAGGAAATCATTATTCATGTTAACTTAAGGGTAATTCTAATCAAGTGTTGATGATCTTAAAATAGCAAACTTCTATGGACATTCAAATTAATAAAGTTTTCAAGTTTCATAGAACAGTTATAAAGAAAGTTCAAATAACCATCAAAGAAAATAAAATGGCATAAGGACATGGATCTCTTACAAAATTGAAGAGTTTTAAAAAAATTGTATGACATAGATTTGACCCTTGAAATTTAAAGTGTTTTTGGAAATTTGTAAGATAGTACTTTATCGTGCATTTAAGTTTAAACCTTTTTTTCTCGTGCACTTTAAAGTCAATTTTTCATCCTTAAGCTTAAGGCCTCGTTTGGACGATGGAATTTAGAACCATGGATTTTGATGAAAATAATGGGTTTCATCAAAACTTTTTTTTGAGTTTAAGTTTAAAACTTTCTTTTCTCGTGCATTTTAAAGTCAATTCTTCATCCTTAAGCTTAAGGTCTCGTTTGAATGATGGAATTTAGAACCCATGGATTTTGGTGAAAATAATAGATTTTACATAATACCTCATTTGGTATGAAATTAAAATCCATGGATTTGGGTGGTAGATAATTATGGTTAGTTTAGGTAAAATAAAACACAATATTTTGTAAATTTTAAATTTCATCATTGGCAAAATGAAGGATTCTTGAAATACCTCGTGTGGTGAGGTATTTGAAAAGTCCCATTTTTTATGAATTTGGGAAAACCATGGAATTCATCAAATTTTTGAGGAGTCAAAGGATGAATTTGCCACTGTTTAGATTCCTTTCACACCAAACATAGCATAAAACAAGATGCTTTGTGAATTCTTATTTTAATTAAAGACTTTGGACTTGAATTTTCTAAAATTTCTTTGGGTATGTTTTAAAAAAGGGTGATACAATGGTAGAACCTCCAACAATAAATTGTTATGCACTTTTTAATGCAATTGATTAAGGATGACTTAAACAGATCAAATTAATTGGATTACCGACTCAAATGATTAAGGATGATCAATGAGGATGTTTTCTATCTCCCTTTCAATATTTATAGTGATCACTAAGGCTGAATTGTCTAACAACTAGTCAAGGGCTTATTAAACCTTAAAGCACTGGCATGGCCATTTACAGTACATTAAAGTCATCGAATTACTAGTTAGTCAACTAATCAAATAAGAAAGTCCAAACTGATATAATTAGAAAAATTAGGAATGCCAAATTATAAGTGTGACCTAAACTAGTTGAACGAGTCAAGGAAGTACTTAAATGATCACTAACTCAACTTAAAGATCAATTAGATTAAGCAGCGTATTTTTGCCATATCTTCTATAATTATTGTATTTTCAATTGAGTTTTTAACCACCCAATCAATATTTTGTCAGTCAACCAAATTTAGAAACACCAACAACCATTTGCAAAACATGATATGCCTCAATGGATAGTTGATCAATGAAAATTTTATGTTTTTGAAGTTCCTAACCTACATTTTCATCACTTATGGTCCATATAACACTAGTTAGGGAAAAGGAAAAATAACATGTAAATAATTTTTTAAGTTTGAATGATATGAAAATATGAAGAAATTATGAATATGCAGTATTCTTCCACTACTTTTTCATAAAAATTAATGAGGAAATAATAGGAAAGGGAAAGAAGATTGTTTTGTACTAGGTACTATATAATTTTTTATTCCCAATCATATACGAGTCTTTTACATTTTATAATATGCACCATCAGCCCAAGCATAGCTTAACATTAAATATGAAAAAAACACATATACATACCTCCAACCATTGATGTCTAAAACAGAAACTCTGGACTACAAAATATCATTATGATTTTTCTTTCCCTTACTTTACTCTCTGAAAGTGATGGAATTCTAAAAAAATGAATGAACGAATTATTGACGAAAGAGCAATAAGAGAGGACCCCTTAATATAGTGGGTCTCCCATCATGAACCACATATTTTCAGGAACGATGCCTGAACTGTTACCACCTTGAAATTCAAAGTTTAGAATTTCAAAAATTTAGAACCAAAGGTTGCACCATTTCATAACTTTTTTATAAACCTACACTTCACACTCAAAGAATCAATCAAAACTTTAATTGAAAATACAATCATAGAGATAGGTCAGCCTAATCATGAGATATCAACTAGTATATCGGGCAATGTGATTTATTTCAAGTACTTAATGCGGTAATGAAACTTAAATTAATGACAAACTCCAGTTTATTCGTAGGTCCAAAGTGGTACAAATATATTTTCAAATCGTATAAGCGCTTCATGAAAATCCAGAAAATAACCGAATGTATGATAATTTCATAAACTGAATGTACATATACAATTTACAAAGAGGAACAATCCTCATTCTCGGTTTCACACATCCTGAATTTCATTAGTGGCAAGCCTTAGTCAAAGGATTAAAGAATCATCAACTCGTTAATATGCTCAATGACCACTTTTTCCCCTAACGCCAGTTTCACTGGCTAAGTATGATGCCTGATGCCACTGACTCTACTCTTGTTGTTCTTGGCCTAAAAACATCGCACTGGCTAAGTTGCTACATAAATTAAAAAAAATGAAACTCTTAAGCCATACACCTTGTGAAATAGCCTCAAAATAAGAGACAAACTCAGCTTCCATGGTAAAAGTGGAAATCAAAATCTACTTGACACTTCTCTAAGAAACAGCTCCATCGGCCGTTATGAAAATATGTTGATATGTTGATTTACGAGAATCAACATAAAGAAGCAAAGTCTCGCCATAATAACCAACTATATCCAAGTTGTACGAGGTGTCTGGTACATAAGCATGTAATCTTTAGTTCCTTGGAGATACTCATGACTTTTTGTATCCCTCAAAGTGGTCCATACTGATTACTTTGATTTTCCTAACACTTCAACTGCAATGCAATTTCGCCCAGCCAAACTTGACGTATACATAAGACTTCCAACTATTGAAGCATATGGAATATTCTTCATAAATTCCTTTTCTAAATCATTTTTCGGGAATTGATTTAAACTTAACTTATCGCCCTTCACAATGGGAGCAACACTTGGTGAACAATCCTTCATCTGAAATCTCTCCAAAATTGTTAATATAGGTTTCCTATGATAGACCTAAAACACTAATAGGCGCAAGCATGTTATATATAATAGTACGCCTATGTGCACAAGCACACGCGTTGCCTCAAGTAATATAATGAAAGTAAGAGTATCGTCCCACAGAGAATTGGGTTACTAATTACCAACTCTAGTCTATCTTAGGCTCTATTTGGATGGTGGAAAAACTGTAAAAGACTTAAATTACACAAACTAAGCATGCAAAGACCTAGCTATAATGACTTGATAAAGACTAAAGACTTAGCATAGATTTGTCTAAACAATCATGATGAGCCTCCTAAATCCACTGAATCAATTTTACTAATTTCATCATGAAGACGGCTATTTCACTAATATATATATGTGAATATCTCTCAAGCATCCGCACACTACCCTTAGAAAAGGTTATACCGCATCTCTGCCTCAAACCATCATAACTAACGATGCTATGAACCCTAGAAACCCAATACCACACCTAATTTCATTTATATCACTATACCATGATAATTGATGGCAATCACCTGTGGTCAGCTAACGCTCATCACTACTCAGTCTCAAATCGCTTACAACTGCTAAATATTGGCCAAATACCCACAAGCATTAAGTACAAAATTAAATACTCAACATAGATATGAAATAAAGCATTATTCAATAGAAATTAGGAGAATTCATACATTCATGTCATTGGCTACATCTTAACCCTAAGAAAGCAAACTAAAACATCTCAAGAAAATACAACCATCAAAAGAAAGGAAAACAAAAGGGGAAGAAGAGAATAAACAAATATGAGTGAAAGCCTCTTCTCTTCTTCGAGCTTTTTTCCTTTCAAGATTTGTGCCTTGGGGTATTTCAACCAAAGAGGAATTCTTCACCCAAAAGCTCCTAAAATCGGTCCCCCTTATGTCCTTTTATAAGCTCCCAATTTAGGTCAAAAAAATGGGCTATTTCCATTGTTGTGCTTCTGACACTTCATCATGACGAAGCTCCCTTCGTTGCAACAAACCCGTAGCCAGCTTCTTTTCAATCTTCAAGTTCGTCACGATGGTGAATAATTTGGCATTAAAACATATCTGAATATAAAGACTCTGCATGTTTTAATTCAAAAGGAGAAAATTTCAGCAAGAAAGAAAAGAAAAAGAGCAATTGCAGCAGTCTTTGTCACAACAGAGTTCTATGTGCTGCAACAAAGACCTGCAACAAAGAATTAAAACTCTGTGGCAACAACACTTTCACGTTGCAACCGAGAATGCACCCAGGCCGATTTTGGGATTCACAATGTAACTCGAATTTAGTATTCAAACTAGCTCTATAAATAGAAACATTTGAGAAAAGCGAGGCAGTCAATAGGCGGAAAAACCCAAGCATCTAGGGAGTTGAGGACTCTTTTGTATTATATTTTTCTTTTATTTTTGTTTTCTTCGTAGATTATATTTAACCTAGGATTTCAATTTGTTTACTAGAATTGAAACAATGAATTGTCTTAAGTTTTCAAGTTGAGCAATTGTTAGAAGATCAATTTTGATTACACTGCTTGAATATACGAAGTCTATATAAAAGTTGGATTCATTTTTCACTGATTTATAAATATTGGAAGGCCTTTCTTGATCAAGATTTCAAAGTGTCTATCAGGATTCAATTTTTCGAGAAAATACAACTTCCACAAGATCCGAGTTATTAGTTATGGTCTTTCTTGCACAATTAGAAAGATATTTCAATTGAATTTTGAGTTTGTTGAATGGTGTTGTCTATGAAGTGAATCTGTTCCTGCAAACATTAGTAACTCATACCTAATTAAGGACCGTTGTCCGGCTCATTTTTGAGGCCCAGTGACACAAGAGTTGAGAGTCCTCGAGAGAATAGCTGATGCATTACTAGGGGTATACTAGACTAATATTGATGAACTAATGAGCTCTGGAAAGATTACTTAAATAAAATCATCAATTTACTTCCTTATGGTTTGAGAATTAGTCGAGGATATATCAATTTAATCAATTAAAGATTTCTCCTCGTCTTGAGAACAGATCTTGATCCCGTGGTTAGCTAGATCTAATCAAGGAAAGAGAGAACTTTCCTTAATATCCTGCTGACGACATCATTCGTTTTGGCGGAATTCTCGCGATGGCCTTATTCCTGGGAAGCAAGAAATCAAGAATACAAGAAATGGGGTATGAAGTATTGAAAAGAAAATACCCGATCTTATAAAGAAGATCTGACAAGGTGTATTGTTTAGACATTGTTTCTATAAAATGAACATGATTCTCTAATCAGTGAAATGTATGGTTAAAGGAGAAACTAAACTATACTACCTGCTCTTTGACAAATTCAAATCTAAATTCATGATAGAATAGAATTAGATTATGTCAGAGGAATCGGAGCACTCTCAAAGAAGAAAATCTCAAACATTTCACTTCCAACAATAACTGTTCACCTAATCTCTAGATCTAGGATTTTATTTTATTTTTTTTTCTTTATTTACAAATGTAGAAATTTAGATAGTGAAATTCTTAGTTAGGTTCTGAAAATCTTATGAAAGGGAAATTCAAATAGTGTGTGAAACTCAGTACAGTGGTAGTTGAACTTGATTTTTAATCTCAGGAACGATAATTGAACTTATAAGTCTACTATTACTTGTACGACCTGTGCACTCCTGTGTATTATGACTAGTTCAAATTTTTAATGTAAAATAAATTGACAAAACCATTTTTATTATGAGCATACAAGTTCTATTTTTGGTCAACAAGTTTTTGTGCCTTTATCAAGTTGTAATAGTCATTTAAAACAAAGAGGCAGAAATTTCCATCTATATACAAAAATTGGTCAACATTCTATAGTGGGTCAACCAAGATAATGTCTACCAATATGTACTATGAGTTGACTTAATATCACATATCCAAGATGAGTAGAACATGATTATCAATCATACTCCATAATAGTTTTAATTCATAATTGCTCCTTCAATGATGAACAACCAAGGACAATTTAGAATAGTATTCCATGTGAAGTCCAAGGTTCTATTATTAAGTCACGCACTTGATGACTATGAGTGGAATCAACTATTCGTGGAGTAAATTACCAAATTAGAAACATAAGATGCTAATGAAATTGTCTCTTTATTAAGGAAATATAAAATAGGTATAAATAAATAATTACACTATTACTTAGGGTACATCACTAACAATCCGACAAATATATGCTGATATGTATGATTTTAATATAATCAAAACTCCTTTGGTATTGTTTCAGACTTGTTTGTTTGCTTCCTAAAGTAATCCATACACAAAAGTCTAGATCAAAGATAATCTAAAGTATTGGGTAATTTATCTCACTAATATCTTAATCCTATCTATGGGAGATATTAATCTTAATCTCGGATGCCATAAACATAGAAGAATCCTCATTAATATTACACCTCTAGTACCACATGAATGCAAAGAATTATTATTATTTATTCAGAAGAAATTCTATATAAACCATCTACTAAAATTCATGTTCCAATATGATTTGATTTATGAAATAAGTTAAATACTTTGTCTTGAAAAGTAAAAAAAAACCTAATGGAACAAGCCTGTGAACTAAATCAAGTTTCTGATAAACTTAAGTACATAAAAGGTCCTTTCCAAAACTAAACAAATCCATTGCTTAAGGTTAAAGCGCATGTCCTAATAGTCTCCACATGTGAGCTCATCTGGTTGCCTAACAAGATGCTTAGCTCACTCCGTATTGGCTTCCTTAGGTATTTGCATATCGAGCAAGGAGTTTGCACCATAGATTGTGGAACCATAATCAATCCACCAAGTGTTAATATTAACATTCATCATATTAGATTCATAACATACAGGGATGATAGATTACCTTTCTTCTCAAATCACTTCTAGAATTTAGACAATCTTTCTTCACGTGTCCCTTCTTTTTATTGAAGAAACGATTGTTTTCCTTCTTAATATCAGCCTCAGGTGGTATTCGACCTTTTCCCCTTTTTATTTGATTTAGAAATGGGAGCTTGAGATGTGTCATTCATTTTGTTCTTCCCACGAGTTATAGTAAACATTGCACTTTCACCTAATTCCATGGTAAGCCTCTCTTCTGATTGAACACACATGGTCATTAATTCATTAATTCATTAATTCACTAATTGACCATTTGTCCTTATGTGTATTGTAAGAGATCTTAAAAGGCATGTATTAATGAGGGAGGGTGTTCAGAATAAAGTGCACCAGGAAGGACTTTGACATATCTATCCCGAGTTTCTTAAGTTTAGCAGCAATGTCCCTCATCTGCATGATGTGCTCATGCACACCCCTAACACTTGTGATACTGATGGAAGAGAACTTCATTATCAGGGTACTTGCCAAAGCCTTGTCTGAAGTGATGAATTGTTCTTGAATAGCCTTTAGCAAATCCTGGACCTTCTCATATTGCTCAACAAAACCCCTAAGACCAGTAATGATTTTTGTCTTAATGAACATTAGGCTAAACCGATTAGATCTCTCCCATCGCTCATATAGCGCAACTTCAACAGGTGTGTTTTCTTGTGTCACTTCTTATGGTTCTGATTTCCTTATAGCATAATTGATGTCCATATACCATAGATGAAGGAGAATCCTTTCTTTCCATACTTTATAGTTGTCACCCCTGTAAGTAGCAGGGTGAGATACTGTAAAAAGGTCCAAAAGCTTATGTTAGTTTAATAAAGATTACATGTGGGCTAAATCCTTATCTAATTTGTTTACTTTAACTTTTTACAATAGAAATTCCAAATTATTTAACATTGATGGGTGAACAATAACCCATGACATCACTATGTATACCAAAAGAAAGTCCCTAGGTAAGTGGGGGGGTTACAATGGTCTCTCTTAAAAACCACTAGCCTTGAGGCTTTTATCGTCCTTTTTTCAAGACTTTCATAAACATGAATAGTCCACACAAGATACCACTTAATGTTCCAAGGTTCCAAGACCACTTATAATTCTGCAATTTATCTCTTAAAGATAAAAACTACTAAACATGTTTCACTCGTAATTCATGGGGTAGATTTATGAAAGTAATATGGTATTTAATCCTACATTATTATATAGAGATATAACAACAAAATTTCTATGAGATAAATTTTATTATATTAATTATACCACTGACAAGGTTGTGACCATGATATACGATCCAAGTTTTGGTGAAGTCAAAATATGGTTCAGGTTTTCTAGGGCCAAAACAAAGTTATGGACGGTTTATGAGAGATTTTCTAAGTTATGAATGCATTTGTGGTATATAAGGGAAAAATGGTATTTATGAATGTTTTAGTAGTATGGAACAAGATATGGAAAGTTTTGGGTAAATGTTGAAAAATTGGTTATGGAAAGTTTAAAGAGAATATGAGATGGTGAGGAGAGTAGAGTTTGCACAAGAGTGGTTATTATCGGTTAATGAAATGATCCACACAAGCTAGATATGGAGGAAGGCGCCTACAAGCCAACTATGGACGGGGTTGATTGATAAGTCGAACAAAGATCGCCACTCAAGTGAATCCACCTAGGTATGAGAAGCCACGAACTCTGGTCCCCAAGGGGGAACACCAAGAGATACAATAAGAGAACAAGAGAGAACTCTTAAATAGAGAAATCTGAAAATATTATTAAACTTGAACTGATCTTAAAAGACTACATTAGGGGGGTATATATAGTTTCATACTTTCTAAATCAAAAAAAGCAACTTCTACTTTAACTAGGAAAAGAAACTTTCTAAATTACAAAAAAGCAACTCCTAAAAGAAAACTTTCTAAAATAAATAAAGCAAATCTTCCTAAAAGGTATAGAATAAAATATTGGAGCAAAACTTTGTAAAAAGAAATACAGTAGAATCATAAAACAAATCCTCTAGAAGATCGTACGGCAAATCTTTCTAAAATCAATATGGCGGCTCCACATCAGGGGTTTGTCCAAGTCTGACTACGTTTTTTTGCCTTTCAATGCCCAAATGAGGTCCAAAAAAGGAGTTTTTACATGCATTCAATGCGTCTTGACCTCCCCAATCCAATTCTTCAATAATTATGGCTGAATTCCCAAGGTTTGATGTGTTTATAGAAGCTCCGCATCATTAATTCCTAACTTTATGTCTCATTCTTTATGATCTTAACTTAATATATAATCTAATTAATTAAAGATGATATGACTACTCTAATTAACTAAAAATTATATTGATTACTTGGACATTTTATAAGTCTTTAGTTGTGCTTCTAACTTAGGCACTAAACTTAAAGTTTTATGTATATAATCAAATTTAATGAGAAAACCTAAATTTTCACAAATTCTAAATATCTAAACTAAATGATATAATTGGTGAAAATAATATTCTCAAACTAAACCAAATAACACAATAATTAAAAAACATAATTGAACCATAATATTATGCAATAAATAATCAAAAATGCATAATCAATCATAATCATTATGCATCTTTCGATTCTATACATAAAAAATCAAAGCATAAATATAAAATAATATTCATGCACAATAAAGCATTAAAATCAATTAATTATATTTTTAATGCATAAATACTATTTGAGCAATATAATAATTAATCAGCGTATAAGGTTTACATTTATAAATCCTTAAACATTTAGGATTGGTTAGCTTTGTGGTTAAGGCTTTGAATTCCAATTCTAAATTTCTTGGTTCAAGGCTAAGGGAATGCATATTTGATATACATTTTTATTCAAGCCACTTTGAAGTGGCTAACCCAAAAACGTTTCAAATTAGGATGACCCATTGCTTTAAGCACAGTGTCAAAATAAGGGGGCTTCCCTACAAGACCATTTAAAAGGGGCTTTATAGCAGGCCCATAAGTTTTAAAAAAAAAAAACCTTCAAACAAGCCCAAGGCTTTAGAAATTGGTTCAAGCCCCTGATTTTCAATTAAGTAATATTTTTTTATTAGAGTCCTCTTCTTCCCACGACCTACAACAAGATCTATCGGAAACAAAAGCATGAATTTTTCATGCATTTCTGGAAATATCGTTCTGATTTTTCTTTTTCTTGACTTTGTTCTCTCAAAATGATGGAATTCTCGAAAACAAATGAATGAATGTATTGACAAAAGAACAATAAGTAAGGACCCTTTTATATAGTGGGTCTCCGTTCAAGAACCGCATTGTTTCAAGAACAATGCTTGGACAGTTACCACCTTGAAATTCAAAGTTTAGAATTTCAAAAATTTTAAACCAAAGTTTGCATCAATTTTAGAACATTATAAAACCTTACATTTGATTAGAGCTTTAATACGCGAACCTCGATGAATGACCCGACCAAATGACAGTTTGAAAGGCTCCAAGCCAGGAAATTAAGAGTCCGACAAAATCCGGGCCTATTGGCCCCGCCCCGATTCAGCCTGCTCCCATCCCAAAGAATATCGGGCTTCCTTCGATTGGCCCGAATATTTTTTTAAATTTTGTAATTATTAATTTTAAAATATTATATATATATATTATGTTATATATATATATATATATATATGGTATATATATATATATATATATATATATGAATTATTGGGTTTTTTTTCAAATCCTATAGTGACCATACTAATGAAGATGAAGATTAATATAGTGGATTTCATTTGAAACTTTAATTTAGTTTAAAGATATCATTTATTTGTCACTTTATTTTTTTTTATAAACTGATGAAAGCTAAGAAAATTATAAATAGGATGTGGGTTAGATTTGATACCCTTGTAATATATGAAATAAGAAAAAAAAATCATTTTATTAAAATCGCCAAAAGGAAAAAATATAAAATATATTCCTTATTTTTCTATAAATTTTTTCATGGATGATCAAATAAGAGAAAAAATTTATACTTTTCATTACCTTTTTCTTTTCTTTTTTTATTTTAAATTTTCTTTCTAATATTTTTCAAACCAAACATAGCTAAGATCTTTATTTATACTTATTGAGTAGAGAACATTTATGAGAATTGAGAAATATTTATTTTCTTACTCGAATGTTCTTTCCTATTAGTGCATTATATTTCAAATTATGCATTCTTGAGTGCACCTCAAAATCTATCATTATTTTTTTTTTCTTTGTATTATGAGTTATATTTGTTGTAAGATTGGAAACACTGGAACCTTTGTCCACTTACTCATTTTGAATGACAAGATCAAGTTATAAATACTCTGCCATGGCTATAGTACCACTAGCTATAATGAATTCACTAGAAAGTTTGAAGTTGGAAGTTTTGATAGTCTGAGTTTAATTATTCTGGAGATAAATATCTTTTAAAAAGTTTTTATTACCCATGAATCCCTATGTTGAGCAACTTTAATCTAAATATTCATTTTTTTTTCCCCAAGATAACGTAGTCCCACATTGTTATTTTTTTATAAGTGTAAGTCCTTAGATTCTCATTGAATTAATTAAATGAGTAGTTTCGTATTTTTATTATTTTTTTCAAATTATAAAGGAATTTTTTTTAAAATTTATGTTTATGTTTTTCAAAATTCATTCCACATTTTTTTTCTTCACATTAATGTCAATTAATTTAAACATATATGCTTTTTTTAACTAATTTTAATAATATCTAATATTTTAACCAATGTAAAAAAATTATTATTTTTTTCAATATATCTTATCTTAGTTTTTTTCCTTCTTATACCATATTTTATTTAATAAATTTCTCTCTCTCCCTCTCTCTTAGTGGCTTTGGACTCATGTTGCAACAAGATTTGATAGGTATCTTATGACTTAGAAAAGTGAGATGTAATTCTTAAGCTCTATTTGTTCTAGGTTTTTGTGGCAAAAAGATTAAATAATAAATTTTAAAATATTTACTGAATGAATTAAAATATAAAAATAAAGGTGATTTGATTAAAAGATCATTTAAAATCCATTTAAGAAACCTAATCCTTCATCAATTTTTGTTACAATTTTGACAAAATACCTACTTTGCTCTATTGTAAAATAACTAGTTTTCATCAAAGACATATGTAAATACATAAGATGATAAACAGGCTTTTTGTCCAAAATGATTATTTTCATCAAAAAACATGGATATTGTTACATGCAAATGTTAGATTATTGAGTTTTTTTAAAGATGAATAATTTATTGTTTTAAACTAACAATACATCGATAAACATATAATCAACTTCACAAAAAATCATGTACGATAAAACAATATTTAAGTTAATAACATAACGAATCGACCAAAGATACATATAATCGATAACCTCTATAGCTTTAACGATAATACTCGCTCTACAACATATCGACGATCATTTATTCGATTTATCGGTTCTACGCGATTCATGTTTTACCGATCCGAATCGGTCCATGCACAAATGAACTACAACAATCGATTTAAAACAAAAACTTCATACCAAGACGACAACCACGCCGTCAGAATACGACGTATTTACAAAATTACGAAAAAAAAACAAATTAAAACTTAGATTTGTGTTAATAACCACTTTATTGAAAGAAAAATAATAGAAAGAGGTATAGATAGTAATTTATGGTGAGTAATTTCATCCAAAAAATGAAAAATCAACCACTTTTTCTTAAGGAAATGCACACTATAAAAAGTTTAAAAAGCGTTTGTTTGTGCTCTCATATTGCTCCTGAAACATAAAACACGTATATCACTAAGCCAAAGAACAATAACAGTTTTATAAGAACAACAAATCATTTTTAAAAACATAAGCCAAACAAGCTCTACGTTTGAGAGTTATTTAACCAAATATTTTATACAAAAACACATGTACAAACAAACGTTCTTCTAGGTGGGCGAGTCATTTGGTGTTAGAAGAAACTGTCGTTTTCGAAAAAACGGTTAATGCGCGCCTTAAATTTCAGAGCCTTCTCGTTCTCCCTTTCCAGCAATCTGAATTGTGGCCAGTTCGATGTTCAACGATTCAAACCCCAATTCTCAACATCAAAACCCATTACGCTAAACTCACATTCGATGATTCCCAGATCCGACCGCCTCACAGCAGCGACTTGAGAAGCCTGGGTTTTGCCTGATGAAATGCCTAAAAGAAGCTTCCAGGATCGTGTTGTCTGTTGACCTCTGCTCTCAAGGTTCTCACAAAATGGTTTCATTGATGAAGCGCGAACGCTGTTTGAGATCATGCCCGAGAGAAATGTTGTCACATACAATGCGATGCTGTCGGGTTATGTAAAATGCGGGAGATTGAGTGATGCTTGCCGGTTTTTCCAAGCGATGCCGGAGAAGAATGTTGTGTCATGGACTTCACTGCTTTGTGGGTTAGCCACAGGGGAGGATTGATGAAGGAGGAGGTAACAATGATGCCGGAGAGGAATGTTGTTTCTTGGAATTCAATGGTTGTTGGGCTGATTAGGAGTGGGCAATTGGAGGAAGCTAGGCAGGTTTTCGATGAAATGCCAGTCAAGAGTCAAGTTTCTTGGAATGTGATGATTGCAGGGTATTCTGAGCATGGTAGAATGGATGAAGCAAGGGTTTTATTCGACCGGATGGAAGATCCAAATGTGGTTATTTGACTAGCATGGTTGCAGGTTATTGTAGGCTGGTAATGCAAGAAGGATATTACGGTTTTCGAAAATGTCAGATAGGAATGTTGTTTCCTGGACAGCCATGATTGGTGGTTTTGCTGGTATGGATTCTACTAAAGAGGCGTTGTGGCTTTTCCTGAAATGGAAAACCAATCATGAATTGGAACCAAACGGTAGAGCTTATTTCGCTGATTTATGCATGTGCTGGGATAGGTTTTCCTCGTGTTGCCATGCAGTTACATGCTCAGTTGATAATTAACTGTTGGGACTACAATGACTATGATGGAAGGGTATGTAAGAGTTTGATCCACATGTACTCAATGTTGGGCATCATGGACTTTGCATGGTATATTTTTTTGAGGAACTCCAAGAACTATTGTATTCAATCTTGTAATTCTATAATTAATGGATATATTCGGATTGGAGAATTGGAGAAGGCCCAAAGTCTGTTTGACGCGGTACCTGTCCGAGACAAGATTTCATGGACTTCTATGATCACGGTTACTTCAATGTTGGTCATAGCAAAGGCATGCTATCTGTTCAATAACATGCCAGATATAGATGCTGCTGCATGGACAGTATGATATCAGGCATGTTCAAATGAGCTATTTGCAGAAGCTGCCTACTTATTTCAGAAATGAGGGCTAAGGGGGGTTTCACCTCTCAATTCCACATTTTCTGTTCTTTATTGGTTGCAGGCGAATGGCCTATCTTTGATCAAGGCAGACAGTTCCATTGCCTGCTGATGAAAAACACAATTTGAATTGACTTGTTTCTTCAGAATTCCTTGATCTCAATGTATGCAAAATGTATGAATAGGTGATGCATATGGAATTTTCAAAAATGACTTTCGATTTGTCTCTGGAATTCATGATAATGGGGTTTCACATCATGGGCTAGCAAGTGAAGCTCTAGAGGTCTTTGAAGCCATGTTGATATCTGGGACATGCCCAAATTCTGTTACCTTTGGGCATTCTGTCCGCATGTAGCCACACAGGTCTACATAACCAAGGGTGGGAGCTATTTGATTGTATGAGTAACATGTTTGCAATTCCACCTCAATTGGAGCACTGTGTGTGTATGATTAATCTATTGGGACGAGCAGGGAAAGTGGAGGAAGCAGAAGAGTTCATTTTGAAGCTGCCTTGAACCAGACCGTTCTATTTCAAAGGCTGCTTGGTGTATGTGGGTTTGCAAGATAAATATGGTTAAGCAGACGCAGCCAAACGACTCCTTGAATTGGATCCTTTAAATGTACCAGCCCATGTAGTGCTCTGCAACTTACAAGCTTCAATTGGTCAACATGCTGAAGAAAGACTGTTGAGAAAGGAGATGGAATTGAAGAGGGTGAGGAAGGTTCCTGGATGTAGTTGGATTTTGCTAAAAGGGGAACCATATGTGTTCTTTTCAGGAGATAGAATACACCCACTAGCAGAAGAGATATTGTCACTCTTATTTGGGATTAAAGATAAATTACACTGAAAGCAGGTAAGCATGATTTCTTCTTTTCTTTTTCTTTTTTATTGTTTGGCTGCAAATTTTGGCAAAAAATGACATCACTAAAGTAGATCATAACCCCATCATTGTTGTTGGTTGAGCTGGAGGCTTTATAGTAGACACTTGAGATTTCCTCTTTTATCTAGACTAGAAGGTCACATACTGCATAAATACGCAGCCCTCCTCTGGTTATGGAGAAGGAACATTATGACAGAACAACCTTTTTTAACGATTTATTTAATTATCAGTGTAGAAGGTCAGCCCAGGCAGAACAAGGTGTAAGCTTTAACTTTTATTTTCAAATGATACATAAACCATTATAGCCAATATCTTAAATATAAATTATTTTACACTGCTAATAAAACAAGAGTATTTGTGTACTCTGATTCATGACAAGTATAGTAGATTTCCATTAAACAATCACTGAGAATTGTAAGCTCCTCTTGACTCCTTAGGGTTTGACAAGTTTTCCTTGATGGAAATAAAACTTTAAGTATGTGTTGAGAGAGGACCAATTTCTATCAGGGTTTCTCTTTAAATACACTTTTCATCTAAGCGTTAATTTAGGAAATTACATTTTATTAATTATTGACCAAAGATATTCTTCTTTATTTTACTAAACCAATAATTGGAAATCATATTAATTGCCCACGTTTGGGCTTAGAAAAGGAAGTCTAATATTCTCTCACTTGGTCCATATAACATTATTTATCACTCCGGTTTAATAATAAGACATAATGCATATATATAAGATAAATTCATCCTTATGTTGACCACATCGTAAAATCATTATTAAGCAAAGAAGATAATAAGGATCATGGCGATCGTATGCCACTTTATCAACATAGTCCCTTCTATGTATCACAATACTAGTCTTGCACTTAATATGACATGTAATAAGAAATTCGATAATTCCATCCGATAATAATGTCTTTATCACAGATAAAACTCGTTTTAATTTATTAATGCATTCATGTATATATACTAATTATACAAAACATGATTCATACAATTCATAAAATAGTAAGTAAAATGAACTAGAGTGTCAAATAAACAATCATCATGAGACTAATACCATAATGTGCCTAAGACTCATAACTTTCACGTGACATTCAACGTCTTAGTGACACTCCTTTCATCATTAAGTCTCCAAACATAAGCGACACATAATCAATAAATTTAACAGTTTTGTTTCTAAATTATCTCATATACAACAACAAAGCAATAACCACATGTCCTCAATGTTTATAGGATCTTTGTTGTTGAAAGAGAAGTAACAGCAGAATCTATTCTTTTTAGCAACTTGGTCATAAGGTCAACAAACTCAAGTCCTAAAATAATATTTCATAACCATAATTCATAATTTGTGACGCATCATGTACAACCAGGGAAAAATTCAATTTTTCTAAAAATGGTAAACGTAATTCGTTGAAACCTTGAAATTTTCTAGATTCGATGACAAAACGAATCGTATCAAGGCAGAACCATCTTCGCAAATATAGTTACACAATCGAATTTCGAATTCAAGATACCACTTCACTTTTCGAGACACCAGGTGTCGGGTGACACATGGCATGATCATGTTGATGCCACATGACACCTTAGGAAATGGACACATGACATGATAGTCATGTGATGTAGCAAGTGACACATGGCACTTGGTTGAATGGCTCATTTAGAGTCATGTGTCAAATGGAGAGAAAAGATTAAAAGGAGGAAAGTGAGAGGAAATTTCCCACTTTAAACAAATGGGATCAGATTCGGTGGAGAGAAGGAAAATAAGGAAAGAAAAGAGAGAAAAGAAAATAGCAGTTAAGAGTGGAGCGAAACTCTACTTTCTCCTCAGAAGATCTACTGAGATCGGGCCACACTTTCGTCGGCTAAGACAAAGTTTATCTACGCGACAAGAGCTTCGCGTAGGTACAAGAATCTGGGGTTTTCACCAAATTCCAAGAGGTAGGGGTTTCTCTCCTACTTTGGTTGTTCTTGGTCTAAGAGACATCTAATGGCATGGGGTTCTTTGGGGTCGTGAGAGGTCGTGCAGTTCAGTTCTAAAATTTTGAGACTAAACGTTGGAATTTTTAGGATTGTTTTTGGGCAGTCCATGACTGATTTTCGGACTATTATTGGACTGTGTGTGCTATTTTTATGTGTTATTACTGAAAAAAAATGACTAACATGTTGGTTGTATGAAAAATCATGTTGATATATGCTTATTTGATGTATTAACATTTCGACATACTTACTTAATGTAAATTATACGTAGAAAATATACTATCCATGATTATTAATGTTGCATGTAGTACTCATCATGCATGTAACATGAATTGGCATGAATGGCATTCGCATTTCATATGCACGGGACATCACATGAAACGTGTGTGAGTGCATGACATGGCTTGAACAAATCTTATCGAGAATGTCCACAGTTTTATATCTGACGCTAACTAACAAATCTTATCGTAGTATGTCCAATAAATTATCGAGGGTTGTCCAATAACAAATTAGTATCGAAGATTGTTCCAATGAGTTTTCAAAACAAAATCTTTTTGTTTTGAAACGCTTTTTCATACATGGAAAATGCAAAGGAGGAGTCTATGCGACTCGAGACATGAGGCATGACACGTAGACATTCGAAAGAGAACGCATATTTTTACTAATGTGTGTGTTTTCCATCAGATGCGCACTTAGCGAGAGAAATTCTCAGAGTATAATTCCTCTACTCTGCATTGCTCACTCCATCATGAGAAAATATTTTCGTGCACTGAGGTACACTTGCATGAAACACATCCAAGATTCATGTAAAAAAAGGGATAGATTATGTTTATCTATGTATTTGTAAAAATTCCCGGATATTTATCCAGTTTCAAGTAAATTCTGGGCAAAACCCGCTCGCTATGTACTAAGAAAAGAGCTGTAATTAAACTCATTTTGAATGATTAATACAGTGACAAGGTTTTTTTTCAGGTTTCATGTTGCCTTTGTAATAAAAAGGTTATTGTATATCAAATTTAGGATGTTTAGAAAGAAAAAAAAAATGTTGGAGATGTAGGAAAGGCCCAGAAAGGCTACTGCACGTTGGCAAGTTTAGGTCCCGACAGAGGTTTTCTTTGTCGCAACAAAGCTTTCTGGTTCCATGCCGCGGCAAGATTTGGTCTTATGGTGTTCCCGGTCGCCATGGTTTTTCCCCCTGCCGCGACTGCAGGTTCCTTGTCGCGACCGAGACCGAGGACCCCAAAAGCAAAGTATTTTTATTATTTTATTGTTTTTATTGCTTTTTTTTAATTCTGTAGCCTACAGTGTTAAAAAATAAAAAAACCAAAATGAAAAAAACGTTAAAGAAATATAAAATCAAAATCAAAAAATCAAAATCAAAAGATAAAATTAAAAAAAAAAAAAAAAAAAGATAAAATAAAAAAATAGTGGGGACATAATTGATACGACACCACACTCCATGTTTTACATTAAAACACATGGAAGTGGAATTTTTTTTTTTGAGAGAAAAGCAGGAGTGGAGGATAAGGAGACAACGGATGAGGGAAGAAGAGTGAGGAGCAAAAGAAAGAAAGAAAAAGAAAAGAAAGGAGGAGGATGGAGCAGGAGCCAAAAAACGGTGAGTGGGAAGAGAGGGAGGAAAACAAAGAAAGAAGAAGAAAAGAGGAAGAGTGGAGGGGCAAAAAGAAAGAAAGAAAAAAAAAAAGAAAGGAGGAGGATGGAGCAGGAGCCAAAAAACGGTGAGTGGGAAGAGAGGGAGAAAAACAAAAAAGAAGAAGAAAAGAGAAGAAGAGGGAGGGGAGGAGATTTTCTGGAGGAAGAGAAAAACGCGAGAGAGAGAGGAGCGTAAAAAACAGAGGAATAGGAGAGGAGGGTTTTGCTCCTTTTTGTTTCATTTTTGTTGGGGTAACTGATTTGAACATTTTAATGCTCAACTCATAGTTGTGTTGTGGTTTTGCAAAAAGAGAAAAATGGCTTTGTAAGTAGATGGATGTTAGCTTGAGTTGTGGTATATGTTTTGTTGTTCCTTTGATGTTCTGCTTGTTCGTGTCTGTGGGTGCCTAGGCTTTGAGCAGATGGGGGTTCTAGCCTTATGGGAGAAGGATTGATGAGACAGTTTAACAAAGTTGGTTTGCAGAGAAATGGGTTTATGAAGACATGTCCCTTTTGTTGATGGATATTTGCATTTTATTTATATAATTATTGATTAATTTATGCTGTTTAAGCTTGGTTGAATTTAGTTGTTTCTAATATGGATTTAGTTATTATATTCTTTATTTAATTTTGGTCTCTGCTTCGAGTTTAATTACTGCTCTCTTGGCCAAATTTAGGTTGCCATTTCATGATTAAATCCAATTGTTCTACAGAATTCGCTTATTCATTTATTTATTTGGCTATGCTTTTACATGCTTTAAAGTTTGAATCTAGTTGTCCCATAAACTGAGGCATCGTACAACCCGCCTCAATTCAATACTGGACATGGTTCTCCCAGACTTGATTTTTTTTAATTATATTCAGATTTAATTTGCATTATTTATGTGCCATTGTGTTTTTTGTGTGTTAATAGACAACTTTAAAAAAAACTTCTGCAGGTTGTCAAATATTAAATTATAAGATTTTTTTAGATATAATTTAGACTTTAATGCATAAATTTGGCCTAAGAAAATCGTTATTTAAATGTTATAATTTTATTTTTGAATTAGAGCAAATTACCAATATTTAAATTGGGCTTGTTAATTGTTATACTTTTTGTTTGTTATTAAAATTTATAAATTCCGTGAAGTATTATACTGATTAGTACTTAGAGTTATAGACTTATGACAGTGAGAACTTATCTATTAGTTTAGGCTCATTAAATTAGACTCAACCTTATACTTAGAGGCCCAACACAATCTATTAGGACCAAGCTCACTTTCTAGGTCCAACCCATTTACCTTAGGCCCAATCCAATCTATTAGGACCAAGCCCACTTCCTAGGTCCAACCCATTTACCTTAGGCTCAACCCAACCTATTAGGACCAAAACCCACTTTCTATGTCCAATCCATTTATCTTAGGCCCAATCCAACATATTAGGACCAAGCTCACTTCCTAGGTCCAACCGATTTACCTTAGGCTCAACCCAACTTATTAGGACCAAAACCCACTTCATAGGTCCAACTCATTTACTTTAAGTCCAACCCAACCTATTAGGACCAAAACTCATTTCCTAGGTCCAACCCATTTACCCAATCCAACCTATTAGGACCAAGCCCACTTCCTAGGACCAACCCACTTGCTTAAATCCAACTAAGTCCACTTCATAGGTCCAATCCACACCTAGTCCATTAACCAGCCATCCCATATTTAAATTCATCCACTAGATCCAATAGGCTCATCCATTTGTGTCTAATACATTGGGCTATGCCCAATCCACTTAAAAGACATCCCCATACTTGTAGAGGCCATCCAATTAGCCAAATTTATTAACTTACACTCCATATTTAGAAGCCCCCAATATGATAGACCAAACCTCTAAGGTTACTTTACCAACATTTTAGGTCATTCGACCAAGCTCTTTAGCTGGTCAAATTCCACTCTTAATTTATTCACGATTTATCATTTAAAAAATAATAATAAAGTCTTCAAAAATCAATTTCTAAATTTTCCTTTTTTTTTTAATTTTCAATATCATTTTTTAAGTTTTTAATTTCAAAATAATATTTTTCTAATTTCAAATTAAGATATCTAATTTCAAAAGTCAATTTCATAGTGTATTTTTTATTTTATTTTATTTATTTTATGTTATGTTATAAGTTATTTTATGTTATTTTATTTTTATTTTTTTATTATATTTTTTATTATATTTTTATTTTTATTTTATTTTATTTTATTTTTATTTTATTTTATTTTATTTTATTTTTATTTTATCTCTTTTTTTTTCAAGTTTTCACTCTTAAAATTCAATTCCTCATTTTTCAGTTTCATTTTTTTAGTTTTCACTTTAAATTTATAATTTTCCACTCAAAATTCAAAGTGTCACAAATTCCAAAATTCGAAATTTTTCAATTTCATTTTTGTTTTCAATTTTAAATTTACAATTTCCCACTGAAAATTTAAAGTGTCACAAATTTCAAAATTCGAATATCCCGATTTCTACTTAAATTTCTAAATCTCAAATCTCAAATTTATAAAATTCAAGCTTCCAATTTCAAAATCTCAATTCAAAATTCTTAAGCTTCAAATTCATTTCAAAATTCTTAATTTCCAATATTTCAAACTATCTCTTTCTTTTTCAAGTTTTCAATTTTAAAATTCAATTCCCTATTTTTCAATTTCATTTTTTTAGTTTTCAATTTTAAATTTACAATTTCCCAATTTTCAAAATTCAAATAATACAAATTCCAAAATTCAATATCCTAATTTCTAATTCTTCAAATTTCTAAATCTCAAATCTCTAATTTATAAAATTTAAGCTTCCAATTTCAAAATCTCAATTCAAAATTCTGAAGCTTCAAATTCATTTCAAAATTCTTAATTTCCAATATTTCAAACTACAACCAAAATTAATTTCAAATCAAGCCAAAATTTCAAACACGTGATTAGCTCTATAAATTCTATAAATTGAGATAGTCAGGAAGCACTCATGACATATAACGAACAGTAGGTCTGACATCTCATGTATTCTTTTAACAAATAATTTACTTTAATCAGAATCACTTCAATAAAATGCGAATATTTCATATTCATATTACACTAACATTGTCTCTAATTAGTAGTAGCGCTTTTGATATATCACCCAGTACACATTTTTCTAATTCCACTAGCTTATTCATATATTTATTTATTTATTTATTCATTTTTATATGCCTGTGTGTTATTATATTGATACTACTTGTTTTCGCAGATCCACGATCGATTACCAAAAGTCAGATTTTCCCTAAACTGCTTAGCAGAGACCGCTTAATACTGGCTTAAAGGGGTGCTACGGCTCACTACCGTACCTTCCCGATAGGTAACCTTGACCGAACCCAGACTCCTAGCTTTCGTACTTGCCTTTTCTTATTAGGAGTCAAATTTAGGGTTTTTCTTTCTTATTTTGTTTCTCCCCTTTAAAATAAAACAAAAATAAGTGGCGACTCCAAATCGTTTTTTTTAAATGGTTTTCCAACAACACAAAAAGCGAGTCTTGCCCATCGAGTGGGGACGCACGTTGAAAACGCTGAGTTCGTGAGACGGCCGCGACAAGAGGTCGATTGGCACAGTTCGGGTCTTGGTCAGATTTCAGTCACAATGTAACTTTCCTTGTCGCTGGAGAGAATCGCTAAGACCGAAGGTTTCAGTCGCGACATACGCTTTTATGCCGCAACAGGCTGGGCCATGACTGTGTGGGAAGTTTATGTCGCGACAGAGAAAAATGATGTCGTGACATAGTTCACTGCTACTGGAAGGGTTTATTGTCGCGACACAAATCTCTGTGTCGCGATAGAGAATAATTATCAAGGCAGAACCCGTGTCGTGACAGAGTTTTTCTATGTCACGACAGAAGGTGTTGGATGTAGGAGCGTTCTATGTCATGACATAAGGTTCTATGTCGCGACAGGGAATGGCCACAGCAAGGGCTTTGTTGTCACGACATAGTTTTGCCAAGGCAAGGAGAAATTATGTCGCGACAGAGCAATTCTATATTGAGATAACTGTTGGCCAAGGAAGGGAGAAATTCTATCGCGACAGAGGATTTTTGGGTCGCAACAGAGCTGGCCACGATAGAAAGCTCTACCGCACATGACAAGATTGGGAGTGCGAAGGCTGAAGCGCATGACAGTGCGGTGCAGCGTTGTGCCGCGACAGAGGAGACCATGCGCACGCGACAGACTAGGCTAGGCGCGCACGACAGAGGTGTATGATAGGAATTCACAATACAAAGAATTCTTTGTCGTGACGCACTCGACAGTTAGAAGATTTTCTCGCCGCACAAAGTCGCTAAGGAAGGGAAATTTCTGTCGCGACGAAAAGTTATTATGTTGCGACATAGTTGTCCAATATGGGGAGAATTTATGTCACAACCGAGTATTCTTACATTGTAACAATAAATCTCAAGACATTAAGTTTCCATGTCGCGACATAGCACTCTATGTCACGACAATGGGGTAAGGCGCTACGTCACCAACAAGGCAGGATGCACGCGATAAAGGTGCTCTACTGCGCACGACAGAGGAGCTCTGTCGCCCACGACAAAGCCGGGCACGCACGATAGGCATGCGTGCGCGACTAGGTTGCGTGCACGACAGAGGCGTAAGGGCGACAGAGGTATTCTGTCACGACAGACTTGTACAGAAGCCAAAATAAAAAATAAAAACACTCGTAGGATTTGGGGCATCACACATCATGTCACACATTTTAATGCTTGATTATCATACCTTATAAGACATCGTCTCCTTACATAATCACAATTAATAGGAATAAATGACAAAGGTAAATTTTCCACTATCATTCAACATAATTGAATCTGAGAGAAAATATAAAGCATGAATCATTAAGGTGTTCCTCAATCATGATAATTTCAATTCATTTGATATCCTAAAATTTTAACAGGTCGTGTCTTATGAGACAATCTAACATACATGCAATTTCATATAAGATATCTCATCACACAATATAGTCTCAATCAATTCGATATCTCAAAATTCTTTAAATATATACTTTATGAGACAATTTAAAGATTCATGTTACTTCACATAGGACATCCTATCATATTGTATTGTCTCTTTTATATACTTTATCATACAATTTTGAGATTTTGTTTCATAACTTAATGTAATAAATGTAAGTTCAAAAACAATATTTATCAAAACATAATAAAGAATTTCGCCTCCCACTAATCTTTGGATATATCCACTAATGGTAGTGGTTTTCTTAAGTCCAAAAATATTATGATATAACAGAACTTAAGATATCATGAAGAGCATTACAATATGTGTGTCGATTTCAATTGACTTTCAGTAGTAATTTTGTTTAGTAGTTATAAAAGTATGTCTCTAAAATTAGTCAATCATAAAACATTACTCAATCATAAAAACATGAGCCACTTAACAAAAAATATAATATTCTTCCACTTGGCTCATGTTTTACATCAATTAAGAAACAAACTTAAAACATTGAATAAAACTACAAGTTGAACATTTCATACTAAACTCTAACATAAAAGATCTTTATGTGGTTATAGCATCCACTTCATTTAAGAGTTATTCATTATTTAGTTGTTACTTACTTCATTACTAGCAATCAACCTCTTTAAAAGTTATAAATGAATAAACAACTTTATCATAATTTCTTCATTCTAAATATTTTATGATACTTACCACTCCCGCTAATATAAATATTCTTGATGGACCACATATTGTTTAGCTTTTAACTAGCACTATAATACTTAAGTTTTGGTTATAACCCATACCTCCTAGTAAGGGATACTTGCATGTACCTAATTAAGTAACATTATAATACATTATAATCATACTTGATATAACATAAGTATCAAGTTTATAAAGAGTTTAGTGACAATTATATAACATTTACCACCTTAAAACACAATTGACTGGTTTCATGTTTGCTTCTAAACATCACTATATATGAACTATAACAATGTGATCTACAAAGTAAAATTTTTGGTCATAGATGAGTAAAACATAAATCGTATCAATTTTCAACTTTAAATAAAACATTATATTATAAAGGTGTTTTTGAGGTAAATACTTCAAATCATATTAGAAACAAAGTCATTCTATTAAAATCAGTCATTTGAAAAGAAAACCTAGTAAATATGACTAAGATCATACAAGATAACAAAATTTAATCATGCTTTTAAATTATTCCTTTCAAATGAGCCTAATTTACCTCAAGCAGTGCCCAAAAGATTCCCTTGCACTTTTGTTGGTCAATAACCATTTATAACTTAGTCTTTTCAAAACGTACTTTGTGCAATCCTTCAACTATTCATATTTTTTCAAGACTTATCTTGTAATTTGTACCCATTAATAAAGGGCTTAATTCTCTTACATATAATCAAATCTCGTGGATGATAGTTGTCGCCTCAACCAAGCATAAGTTTTTTCTACTTAGAGGAGCAATAACAAACTTAATATTGCAACAATTAGGCAAATCTAAGGACAATAATGTGACATAAGATTACTTGCTTTTCATGATTAAACTATCAGAACTTGTGATTTGTAAACCTGGGTCCGTTGACAATTTATCAACTCATGGAATACATGTAGCCATTGATTGTCTCAATGCCACAACATGAATGTCTCTCTACCCGAGACTCAAACATAAGTAAAAATGGTCACGTCGAGCTCATACATCCATACTCACCAAAATATAACCAACTATATTACAATAGTTTGTACAATAGTAACGATCTTAGCCATAATTTGTGAAAAAAAAAATTGCAAAAAGGAGTTGCTCAGACAAAGAATACCAAAAAGTTATATCTCATAAATACATCAATGGCGCTTAATAATTACATGATGATATATGTCCAAGCGCTACATCAGCCCATTATAAAAAAACAACAAATAAATAAAAGGAAAAAATAGGAACTTAAGATTTTTTACTAAATCCCCTAACCCGGCCACTTCCTGCTCCTCCGTCGCCTCTATGATGCACCTCAAGCATCGTAACCCAGAGGATGTCGGGACATGGCATCTAGGGCTCGTGAAAAAACTCTGATAAGGTTAGCAGAGTCTGGCATACCATCTAGAACCTTTGGTTGGTCTCCACAGATGTTATATTTGAACACACAACATCCATAGCCATAGGCGAAAAATAGCTCAAGAGTTTTCTACTGGGCCTCTCCTCCATGGCTTTATTCCTTGGCTTGTTCGCAGAAGGAGGAAAATAAATCGCAATAGGTGAAAGACTTTGTGGAATAGTAAAAGAGGCAAGATCAAGTCCAACCCCCATATATAGTGAAACGTCAAACATCAAGGCCGTGTATTATCGACATGTGTGCTACTCACACGTCTCGTGACCAAACACGCTTCACCTTCTAGCGCATTTGATTGTGCATTAATTTTCCAATCTTTCCAACTTTCCATCCTCGAGGTTTAGAACACAGTATTTTCCCCAACTGAAAAAAGTACAAAATTCCAACCGCGGAAAAGGGGGGCATTGTGAGGACCATGGTCTTCACACCCACTACTACATGGGTGATTAGTACCCAAATAGTGCAATATTGAGCCTTGTTTATGTGCTCTTATGCGCTGTGTACTAATCGAATTTCCAATAACCTTAATTGACATATCTCAGTCCCGCTTTGATACTAATCACATTTTGTAGCTATTTCCAGAGTTTTCTATGGTGTCTAATACCTCTTATTTTCCAAATTGACTCAAACATGATGAACCGAGCCGAATTCGAGGATGCGTGATCAATCAAAGGAAATTCGAAGCAAATTTATTGAAGATTGAGTAGCAAACTGGTCAACAAATAAAAATTTATAACAAGCAATTTGGGAGGGTTGCCAATTTTGGCAACCTCGCGAACACTACTTCACCTGATCGTCAATCTAATTGTTGGTGGTTTAATACATGTTTTCCCTTATGTAATTTTGATTCTTAATACACTTTGTAATTTCTCTTTAATGAGCCTATATAAGCCTTGATCAACCATGCTTGTAATCAACCAACTTTTAGTCATTCAATCAATCACTGCACTGCTTCCTCTCCTCTCTCACAAGCAGGATTTTCTTCTTCCCTTCACTTTCGCATTTTTCGATAGAAGACACAAACACCCTTGATGATGACAAATCAAGTGGACAAAGCTATTAATACCCCGATCCTTGCTGGGGCCACTGGGTCGTTGTTTTGGGCGAATGCATGTTCCATGTTCTTTATGTTTGTATTTTAGGGTATTTGTGCCTCTGCTTCTCACTCCAGGTTAAAATATCTTAAGCATGCTCTCTTAATGTGTATTTGGTTAAGATTTGGTTCAAAGGATACTTTCACTAGATCCACCGAGGCTCAGCTATTGTCTCCTCATTAGTTATCGTAAGGCAAAGGTTTTGAGATGTTTTCACAAGGTGGACATTTATGCCTAATGAAATGCTATTTTTCAAAAGGAAAACTATTGGGGGTTTAGGTTTTATAGCTTAAACAGAAGATCCAGCCTGGGAAATGACTATATGTCATAGCTCCCAAACGCGAGAAAAAGACCCGAGCACATAAGTTAACCTAGAACTTTAAGCCCAAAGGGCCCGAGACTCAAGGATTTCTCTCTTAACTTTCACTTCAGTTATTTTAGTTTGCAAACTATTCACAATAATAACGTTTCTGCACACCCTTTAATCGGGCTGAGAAACACCATTTTCAATGCACTGTAACCTCTCTCATGAAGAAAACTCATCCCTATGTTCACCCTAGAGCTCACTATACTGGCAAAGAGCTTTGCTACGTCGCAGTAGGAACTTCTAGGGTTATAAATTTTATTTATTCAACACCTACTTGGCCTTTTAAAGAATCAAATGGTATCGTTGCTGGATAAGTTCTAAGAGAAAGAGAAAGACAAGAACTGTGATTCACTACAAGTTTTGTGCAATCTCATTTGTTTTTATTTTATCATTTTTCCTAATTTGCAGCCTCACTGTAGGGAATTTAAGATTTCTACTCGCATGGAGTTTGAAAACTTCCTCAGTGCATCAAGTTACCATTGTTTTGATTTAGCTAACCAATAACCTTTTGTTAGTCTAGTTTTTGTTGCTCATTGTGGTGTGATCATAGCGCCTTATGCAAAGGGGATGTAAATACTGTGCAATTTGGAAATGGCTAGTGCCTTTCTCTTTCTCAATAGAAGAGGGCTGTGAGGTTTAGCCTCGCACACCAATTAGATGAGACCCCACCAAGGAGCAAGAGAGCTACTGTGGGGTCTATCAGGAACCCAATGCATACAGAGATCAATGAGGGATCACATTCACTCCACCAAGGGTGAGTGCACCTCATGCATTATACCCCGCAGAGGATGTGGCAAAGTGAGATCTTATTTGCAGCCCCCTGGTCTCACTTTCGGTATGGAAATGAAAATCCATACACACACATTCGGATTTTGAGAAGTTTGAACGACTTTAAGGAAGGTGCATTCGACATGGACTTGCCTGTCGGGCTTTCCCTTTGACCCCTCAGATAAGGCCAAAATTGCGACCTACTAAGGCTAAGAACCACGAATCAATGAGTCAAGTGTACACTTTGAAGAAGTTCTTCGTGCAAGCCTATAAGACTAACAACTAAAAAGAGGAAGATCTACACCTTGCAAACATCATGACAAAGAGAATTAATCACTGTCAGTTATTATTCCTGAAACTATCACGCATGCCCTCATCATGGCTTTGACATGGATGCTAGTGGAACCATTTCTACGGCTTTGAATGTCCTTCCAGCGAAACAACCTGTAATTCATGTGTGAGGACTTCCTTAGAAAAATCCTGATGAAGCAATGACTTGAACTACGTGGTCGAAACCTCCAAGGGACGTGTGGATGAGCCGAACTCCAAGGATTGAGAGAATGAAACCAACAAAGAATCCTGTGGATGTATCATTTATTCAACGACTTTATGGAAGTAATCTAAGGCTAAGTCGGCCCACCCTAAACAGAAGGATGGAAGAACTCGAGCAGAGAAATCACCAAGAGATAAGGGCAGTGACTGAGGCATTTATGCCTAGCCAACCATGTTTCAATTGTCAATCTACCAATCATCAAGGAGAGAATTGTCCAATTTCCCCCTCAGTAAGGGATTTGATGGTTGAAAATGTAAATGTTATGGGCCAAAATAGGCCACCAACCTGACGCCCAGCATGGCAACACATAATCCTTAACTCAAGGAATCACCCCAACCTGTCCTGGAAGCCTAAATCCTCCTCAGATATAGCCCTGCGTACATCAAGAAGAACAATATGGGTCCACTCCTTCAAAGAAGCAGTTAGCCAATTAACTTCATCACCCGTTGAGCAAATAACATGAATTTAAGGAGTGGTGGGGAATTTGTAGAGGAGCGTAAACTATCAATGCTCGATAAACCAAAGAATAGAGAAGGTAGAAAAGCCCTACAGACAAAATAATTGATGGGCTTCATAAAGCCTAAATCAAAAATCGACACAATTAAAATATCCATCGCAGTTTGACCAACAAGAACAAGTGCAGGAAAAAGGGAGATTCCCTTCTCTAACACTGCCCAATCCTAGGGGAGTGCATGAACTAAGCTATGCCAATGAGCTTGCACCGAAGATGGATGAAGTCCAAGCCATTATCACTTTGAGGAGTGGTAAGGAAATTGAGCAACCAATGCCCAAATCAGCGGGAAAAATCAGAGAACAGGAGGAAGAGGAGGCTGAACACATAATCATCAAAGAAGATTTGATGAAAAGCAAGTCGCCTCTCACCCCGCCCCTTCCATTTCCTCAAGCACTAAGAGGCAAAGAAGGCTTCTAAGTAAGAAGTGCATCCCGATAGCCGAGGCAGTCAAGGTGAACATCCCCCGCTTGATATGATCAAACAAGTTCCAACTTATGCAATTTCATGACTTGTGCACAAAAGGGGTCAAGATTAATAAGAAGGTTTTCCGATCGAGCAGCCACTCTATCATCCAAGGCAAACCCTTTGTTGAAATACAAAGATCCGTGATCCTACCATCTCTAACATTGAGGGACTCTACATGCATAAGGTAATCATTGATTTTGGAGCGTTGTCAACCTACCGCCTTTACCCAATGTACAAGCGTGTTGTGGCTCAAATAAGCCTACCAACATCACCCTATCCTTAGCAGATCGATCAGTGAAAATACCAAAGGGGATAGTTGAGGATGTCTTGGTAAAGGTAGATAATTTCTATTATCCGGTGGATTTTGTGGTTCTTGATACAGAGCCGATGGCAGAGAGCACACACCAAGTACCCATTATAATTGAGACCATTTTTGGCCACAGCTAATGCTATAATCAACTGTCGGAATGGGGTTATGTGGAAGCCTACCTTGGCAACAACATGACTTTGAGCTCAATATATTTCACTCGAGTAACAAGGATAAAGTGTCGAGGATATGACAAAAGTCAAAAGAAGTCCTACTTAAGTGGCATGTGTGAAGGAAAATCATTGTTCATGAATTGCAAGAAGAATTAATCGAGAACAAAGGGGAGCAAATTTGATGAAGGATCACTATATCACCAACCTTTCCTCAGACCGCTGCGGCCATCAACATCTACCAAAGAACATAATGCTTAACAACCAGGAGCAAAGAAAATGACTCAACCCGGCAGCATATCTCATCACGCGCATGGAGGAGCTTCTCCCGACCTGGGCGACTTCTCTAATCAAGATCAGCGAGTGGTTCCCGGTAAAACTTGGAACCACCAAATTTTAATTAGATTTTTGTTTTGTCTTATTTCAATTTTTAATTTAGGATTTTTTATTAAGGTCCTTTAATTTCCAAATTTTGTGAATTTTCTTATTTTTCTAGCTTAACTTCAATTCTTTGCTCAGGATAGTTGCAGTGTTCGCCCAGGGGAGTGTAGGTTCGAGGATTTCGTTAGACAGTAAAATTTCAACCTCGGCGACCTTTTCGCGCAACCCGAGAAATCCCATAGCCGATAGTCTGTCCCACTATGGCTAAGCACCTTTGGGGAGCCTCGGCCAGGTTTCACGGTATCCTCCGGTCTTCGGCTCCACCGTGCGCGATAGCTCCATTGCCCGATTATCCACGGGCTCAGATGCCACCCTCTCCACGGACTTCGGGCCTGTTCACTTGCGTCCCGGTTATAACGGGGGTAGAGCACCTCCACCTGACCCACAGCGGTACATTACCACTCTGCGCGGGACTTCCACGGCTCTCATGGAAGACGGTCAGAACATTCTCGGCCCGCGGCGGCTTCATTTGCGACTTCGGTGCGTGGAGAGGATGACCGCCAGAGGAGCCGGTAGCCTGCGAACCAGGCCGGCGATATGCGGTGAGGAGCCACTTAGGCCTCCGTTGTCTCCTGTGGGCCCTACCGAGCCTCAATTGTCCCTCCCAGAGACCGGGGGTCGACACCTCCTGCATCAGAGCCCTGCGGCTTCCTGGATGTGATGACGGTACCGCGACATCATTCGCCACCTGACACCTCGGCCTGCTTGAATTTTGAGGATGAACTCTCCGACCGATTGAGGGGTACCGCTTCCTCACTTCTTTCTCGTTCCATTCTTGGGGATGGTTCAGTGGTGGAAGTGATGTTCATACTTTTGGTTTTAGTTTTACTTGTACTTCATGCCCAACAAAGCCCTTTTTGTGTTTATATAGAGGCTTGTTGTTTACTTCTTTTTGCAAAAGTCGAAAATTTTGTAAATTCACCTTGATATATATAATACAAATCTATTTTCTACTGCTTTTGCATCTCATTTTGACCCAATATTGTATGTGATTTTACTCACGTAAATTGAAAAATTAAGCCTTGTATAATACGATTGCTAGAATGGTTCCATGCCTGATGAGTTATTGGTCAGTTGATGACCCTGGTAATTACCCCCTGTCTTCCACCAGTCTCTCTATACGCACACAATTCATTAGTTTTCATATTAAATTCAGAAATTGCTTACTCCCATACTTTGCATCAGCATGGCTTCATTGGCGACCCATAATAGGTTAGAGTTCCCCCGAATGAAGGCCAAGAAAAGACAAAAGAAAGAAAAGAGATAAGTAAAGTCGCGTTTTTGCCATGAAACAGTGCGATGCGAGGGTCTACAGTAAAAAGCCTTCAAAGCTAGTGCCTAAACCCGGCGGATTGGAAGTCGCAAACTTAGTACTTGCTACATGGGTGGGCCAGTGGAGTTTAAGCGGGGTTAGGTCTTGGATTCTCGAAATCATTCGAAGTCGGTGAAACCTGTAGAGTTTGTGGTCAAAAGATCCTTTTAACTTGATATTTAAGCGTAGTTGGTTAGGAGTCGTCGGTGGATCCGTTACCGCGGACTTTGGTGAAGTCGAGTTTCGACGTGCACCACAAAACAATAGAAGTATGAAATAAGTGTGGAACTAAATCTATTTAGGTTGGTCAGCATGTTTAAGGTTTGGCGTGGATTTGGTTGGGGAGGTAGTCTTCACGGCTTATTGATTAAAGCGATCACCCAAAAAACACTTAGATTTTGGTGGAAATTGGTTGATTCCTTGGAATGAATCTTTGCGCTAAACTTATTCATGTATGGCATTTGTTCTCTCAAAGCTGGTTTTATCGAGTCCCGATTTGTCATCTTAAAAGGTTAGGCGTAATTGCACATACCTTTTGAGCAGACAGTCCGTTTTTGCGAAAACATCTACATGATCTTCGCTGCTTTATCATTGCTAAAGAGACTACTTAATATCTCGGTTGGGAAGTGATTAGTACTTGAATAGTGCAATATTGAGCCTTGTTTATAGCGGGTTTATGCGCTTTTGTGTACTAATCGACCCTGATAACTGGTGACATATTCGGAGTCAGGCTTGATCACTAATCACACATTTTGTAGCTATTTCGGTGGATTTTGCGGTCGAATACCTTCTATTCAAATTGACTCAAACATGATGAACTGAGCGAATTCGAGGATCTCTCGTGATCAAATCGAGAGGAAAGTCGAACAAATTTATTGAAAGATTAGATGTGTCGAAATTTTGGGGGTTGAAAATTTTGGCAACTGCAAAATTCCTTGAGTTCTTAATTACCGACACAACGAAATTTTGCGGTTGTGAACCTTGCTCACTGGCCCCTTTTTGACCCACTTGTTGGTGGTTTAATACAAGTTTGCCTTATGTAATTTTGATTCTTTAATACACTTTTGTAATTTCCTGCTGCGAGCTTTATATAAGCTCAATCATGCTTGTAATCAAATTAACTTTTTGTCATTCAATCAATCAGTCAAGCATGAAGCTTCCTCCTCTCTGATGTTGGTGATTTTCTATTCTTCTCCCTTCACTTTCTTGCATTTTCTTGGTAGCCAAACACCTTGATGATGACGAATCAAGGGATGCTTGGCTTAATACTGATCCTTGAAAGGAAGGCAGCTGGGTGTTGTTTTTGGGTTTAGCTACATGTTCTCATGTTCATGTTTGTATTTTAGGGTATTTGTGCCTGCTTCTCAACGAGGAATTAAAATCTTAAGCATGCTCTCTTTTAATGTGTATTTGGCAAGCTTTTTGGGTTCGGTGGATACTCTCTAGATCAACAGAAGGCAGTTAGATTGTCTAATGAATTATCACCAGGGTAAAGTGTTTTGAATGTGTTTTCCTTTGCTAGGGACATTTATGCTAATGAATGCTATTTTTCAAAGAAAACTATTAGGGTTTAGGTTTTATAGCTAAATGAAGATGGGTTCGGGGAAATGACTATGTCATGCTCCAGCCTTTGAGGAAAAGACAGAGCATGTCAGTTAACTAGAACTTTAAGCCGGTGGCCCGAGACGAGGATTTCTCTTAACTTTTCACTTAGTTATTTTGGTTGCAACCATTCACACACCATTGTTTTCTACACACCCTTGCAATCAGGAGAAAACACCATTTTCAATCTGCTGTAACTCCTCTCATGAAGAAAACCAATCCACATGTTGGCCACCAGAGCCCATCTTGCGAGCTTTGCTCACGTCCCGATTAGTAGGAATCTGGGTTATAAATTTTATTCAGGTTAAAACTCTTGGCACTGCGATCCGTAGATTTGAGTCTTGTTTATTGAAGCGACCCAGCCACCTACCATATTAAAACCGAAGGACCTGCAGACGGGAGAATCAAAGCCCATATGGCAAGAGGGTGTCTCCCAATTATCGATTCAAGCGATCAGTCTAAGTTTTTAGTCCCGGCCTGGCCATCCTTTTGTATATGACAAGTTCGTTATTGATAAATAGGTAAAGGCAGAAAATACGCAAAGGATATTTATCTGCAAATTTCCTAGTTTCCAAATCCTATACTTCTCAGAGGAATAATCTTTGATAAGGAAGAATTAGGCCTTGATAAGGGAAAATCAGTCCTATATAAGGAAAAACATATTTTTCTTTAAAAATAAGAGATTCCTTCCTAAGATAGGAGGGAGATTCGGCCAGCCGATTTTACATAAACCATGAAGATCCCCTGAGGGAGGGTGCGATTCTAAGCGTGAGAGCTTTCTTAACTCTCTCTGTATTTTGTTGGCAATCATCGGCGGAGCGGTTAGCCCACCATCATCGTCGCCTTTTTGTAGGTTTACATTTGTGCCACGATGCAGAGATCAAGCGATCAAAGTCCTGACAAATATCATCTGATTTTAGAAACCCAAAACAAAAGATGTAAGCTTTATCCAAAATAAATATCAACTAGATTTTAGGTTTCCAAAACATAAAGTGTAAAAAGAAAACATTCACGGTTAAATCCAAGAAAACATTCACGGTTAAATCCATCACTTTCATCAATACAAAAAATAGAGTCTGGCAACAAAAGAGTGAAAAATATTTTGTTCGACCTCATCCATGATGCCAGGAATGAGAAAACGCATAGAAAAATGCAGCTAAAATAAAAACATAATAATTATGTTTTCAAATGGAAAATCACAAGTTCTCAATCAAAGCTCTGATATTGCATGTAAGCCTTAACTTTTATTTTCAAATGATACATAAACCATTATAGCCAAAAAGATCTTTAAGTAGAATGATTTTCAATCACATAATAAAACAAGAGTCTTTGCGTACCTTGATCCATGACAAGTATTGTAGCACCCCGAAAAATACCCTAGCAGTTTTCGGACTTGTTTAGGGTATATTAAAAGCTAAATGGAATTTTTCGGAAATAAAACGAGAGACCCGGAAAGTTTACAAGATACAAGGGCAATCTTGTAATTTGTTAAAAAGGATATGAAAGTTATAAAAGAGGAAAGATTAGGGGTCAAATGAGAATATGGCATAAGTTGAATTTCAAAAAGGGAAGAATCTAAGGACCAAGATGCAAATAAGGAAACTTAAAGCAAAAAAAAGAGTTTTTGTCATGGCCAAACATGGCCTTAACAAAACATGGGATAAGAGCAATTTTGGTCTCATTTTGGAGGACCAAACCGTAGAGAGAGAGAGAGAAGAGCAAAAGGAGAAAAGAAGAGAAGAGGAAGAGGAAGAAGGAGGAACCAAGATCAAAGGTATGGAACTACATGGGCTTTTAAAGCTTTGAATGGTTTTCCATGCAATTGTATGGTGTCGTTGTCTCAACCTAGGGTTTTGCTAGGGTTTCATCCTAACCCAATAATTATAGAAAGTAAAGTGGATAAAACTATAAAGAGTACAGAAAGAAGCATATGAAATCACTCTCTTTGAGGATGGATTCATAGCTGAGAAGTAAATGAGTTAGGGTTTTAGAATAAGCCACTGGCTTAATCTATGATTGGAGTTGTGTATGGATAATAACCCATATTAGAGTGGGTTTGAGAGTGATTCATGATAATTGTTGAAAGAAGATAAGTATTGAAAGAGAATTGAGTAGAAAGAGAGTATAAGATGAATTTGAAGTGGTCTTGAAGTGTTTATGAGGTATAGAGTTGAATTGGGGATCAAAAATATGGAAAAATGGGAGAAAAACACACATTTTGGGCATTTCGGGTGACATGTACCGGTACAACTTGAACATGTACCGGTACATCTTGTGTTCTGGTCATTTTTGGCCAACATGTACCGGTACATGTTAGACATGTACCGGTACAACCCTGTTCTGGTTTTCCAGTTTTGACCAGTTTTCGTATTTTGGCCATAACTTGCTCATTTCTTATCCGATTTGAGTGATTCAAGTGGCCAATTAAAATAGACTTCAAGAACCATCCATATAGAAATAGACATCGTCGATTATGAGTTTAAAGTGGCCCAAAAATCCTCTAAGTGGGACCATGTGCAAACCAAATTCTGTGGTTTCGGTGGTTGAACATAGAAAGTCGGGTTGTTTCGGACGTAACTTGAGTTCGATTGCTTGGTGGGTGATTCTGGTTGGAATAGAACCCTTAGCACCTTAGCTTTAAATGAGTATAAGGACATAGTGTCAAAATATGAAGTTAAGATCCCGAAAAAATGAGTAATACAATCTGTCACTAGAAAAATCGGTAAAATGACTAGTTGACATGAAAATGCCATAACTTTAGTTTGGATGATCCGATTGGATTGATTCGATTCTAAGTAAAATAGATTCACGCTAGAGGAATAAGAATATATGAATGAGGTGTGATTTAAATACAGCATCCCTTACGTAGAAAATATATGAAGTCTTTACATATGTAATAATAGTAAGCAAGGAAAATATAGAAAATCTTATTATGTATAGATATGTTCATAAAACATGAATATGATATTAATATAGGATATGTCGTAAGATATGATAGGTATAAATCATAAGATATTGATAATCTAAAGTACATAAATGATAGGCACATATGAATGTAAGATTATATGTTGTGAACATGATTGTCATACATAAGCGAATAGATGGAACATGATAGAAATATAAAAGTATATGAATAGATAAGGGCGTAGCGGGAATACGTAAATGATATGAATATATGATAGACATACCGAAAGGAATAAGAAGGAACATGCTAGGAACACATGATAGAAATGCACGTAAATACTAAGAGCGATAGAGATAAGTAAAAGATGACAAACGTAAGAATAAGTATAATGTATATGAATGATAGGCATAGTAAAAGACATGAGTAAGTAATATGGAAAAGTATATGAATATAAGCGTATCTGATGAATATATGAATAAGTAAGGCTTACATGATAGAGGAAATATAGAAAGTATATGAATAGATGAGGAACATGACGAGAATACGTAAATGATATAAAGAGATATGAATATAGAAAGCTATATATGAATATATGAATACGAAGTGCGTAGATGCATTCATGATATATGATAGACAAAACTAAATGATAGAAAAGATATGAATATATGTATTATATAGATATATGAGAACCGTAATATGAAACTACGGATATGAGAGTAGTCTGAGTATTAAAGTGATGATAGTATATATGCATAAGCAATTATGATAACAATGGTTATTCATGCTTATGAGATATGTGCGAACGTAATAAAGCTGATTTATGCGCTTAGGGCACGGTAGAGGATAGATAGGCATGCCTATAAGGAAGATACAGTTGTTGCGGCATATTCGCAGAAAGATATTGAGGCCCGTTTGGGTCGATGACGCCGACCGTTGGAACGGGTGCGTGCGCAATAGGCGAGAGATCAGCGCGCAAATGCGGTGATAGTGCAGCCTTCCGGTGCAGATGGCGTATGGCGTAGGTCCTTTGTGCCGTCGGTGGCGATACCTTCCGGTATTAACGGCGGAGATCAGCGCGTACGATAGTGCTATTGGGTACACATGGTTTTCCCGTATCCGACACAGAGTATTTACGAGACATGAAACAAAAGGAAATGACATAATATGTGGCCGCATAACCTTGCTGTCGTCAGTATAAACGATTACAAGAACAAGAGAGTAATGTATGTACAAGATGACGATTACATGAAAAGTATGGCTTGATGCAGTGTATAAAAGAGAAAAGCATATGAAAGCACAGTATATGAAAATCATATGAAAAGTATAGTATATGAAAAACATAGTATATGAATATCATATGAAAATATATGACAACATATGCAAGTACATAAAAGAGAAAGCCATATGAAAAGTATAACAGGAAAACAGTATAGGTATATGATTACAGTACATGAATATAGTATATAGAAAGTACAAAGTATAGAACATGAAAAGGATATGAACAAGTAAAGTACAGAAAGTAGATAAAAGAGAAAGGTATATGAAAAGTATAGTATATATGGAAAACATAGGAAAATATAGTCTTAGAAAGTATCGGATGAAGCATACAAAAGTCGCAGGTATATGAAGAGTATAAGATTGTAGATAAAAGTGCAGGAGACGATTATAAGATAGGTTATATGAATGTATATGATACATGCACCGATTATCTGAACATGAAGGAAATGAACATGATAAGTATAGGATATGTAAAGCATAGAAAGCGAGAATACGGTAAAAGTATAGATAAGATATACCAGACATAGAATATGTACGAAAGAGATTGACATGCAATAGGCAAAGTATATATGATAGATAAGTAATTAAAGTTATAGAAATATGCGGATAGATGATATGCGTATGCATAAGGCATGACGGTCATGTGGGTGGTGGTTGTCCGTGCTTATGTTCCCAGCAAGCGTAAAGCTTAGCCGCGAGTGTTCGATCCGTGTAGGTCTGAGGAAGCGAAAAGACAAGGATAGAGGGCGGGACACATTCCACATCGGCAAAGCGGGTCGACTCGGAGATAGGTGCTCATCGACCACCTTCCCGCGATCTACGAAGTTTTGTAATAGTAAAGGTATGCCAAAATGCAGTAAAAGGGACTCTTGTATGTGTATAGATTGTGATGGACACCACTCCGGTGGTAGTTCTTTTGTATATGTACAAATGATTTTAGTTATTACTGAAATTGTTTGTGCACCAATAGGTGCAGTGCGACTCCCGGTCAATGAGAGTCCCGATCAAAAATATAATTATATAGTATAGATAGTCTCGCGCCCCGGACTTCGGTTCGGATCCGCCAATCGGGTCGGGCAGGGGATCCGAGGGGCGTGACAAGTATAGTAGATTTCCACCAAGCAGTCATCGAGAATTGTGTTTTTCCTTCTTGACCCATTTAGGTTTGATAAGACTTCTTTGATGGAGAAAAAACTTTACTTATGGGTTGAGAAGGGACTAATTCCTATTAGGGTTTTTATTTAACTACACATTTCATCATGATGTTAATTTAGGGAAATTACCTTTTATTGGTATTGACTAAGATATTCTTCTTATTTTATTAAATCATTAATTGACAATCATATATATAGGCCATGACTTTCCACCATTTCTTGTCCATGTTTGAACTTAGAAAGGAAAGTCTAACAAGATAAAAAGCAATATGGTTCAAATTCTGAAAGAAATGAAAGCTGTTTTGGTAGAATATTTCCTCCATGGTGAGGAAAGAATGGCATCCCAGTCTACCAATGCCATCTTTCAAATTCAAGAATATGATGCCATCATATACTGCTGGCTCTTCTTTGTTGGGCTTATGATTTCAGCATCAATATATAAGAACCAATAACGCACTTGATATATTTTCAAACACCTCTACAACTCAACCCGATGCTATGTGAGATTTCTCTCATCTCTTCCAAAAAGATGGCAATATAGTTCAAATTCTGGAGAAAATGAAAGTTGTCTCCTTTCTGCATGGTGAGTAAAATTCCTTTTTTATTAAACAACAAAATTTATTATGTTTCCCTATATTTTCCGTTGAGGATGAGGTGATTTTTGTTATTCTTGAAGTGCGACATCAGCTCATTTACATCGAATTCTATCGTTTTCTTTTTTTTTTTTTTTTATTAAAGTGGTTCTTCCATAAATATATAAGTTTTTAATTTGTTTTTTCGTGATTTTGTTGTTGATTTGTTATGACATATGGTTTTGTTGTCTTGGTACGAAAGTTGGTTTTACACATCTTGTTACTGACGTTTACTAGTGTGTGGGCGATTCATACGATAAAGCATATTCGATAGATAGAGGCAATAATCAATCGTAGTCGTCAATACATTCTGTGGCCCGGAGTCGTAAGTGATACAATAAATTATAGATTATCAAATGTGTAGGCTTTGAGGCAAGTCATTATCTTTATTAATCCCGGATATTGTGTGTCGCTTTTAAGTTTTAACGAATTTAATTATATATTTACATTAAATGTATTCTTAGTTTAAATCGTAAAATTATTTATTTTCATATATATATATATATATATATATATATATATATATATATATATATATATATATATATATATATATAAACATGTATTCACTTTGTATATATCGTTGTAGTAACCAATTCCTATAAGGATTTGAACTTAGATCTCTCATAGTCCATTCCCACCATTTTACGACTTAAACTAGGCCTCAAGGGCCGATATCTTTATATTTTATAATAAAAACAATGTTATTTTGCAAGGTAAATAATAAAAAATTAAAAAATTGATAAAATAAATAAGCGAATTTGATATAAATTATAATCTTATTCTATATTAAGATATAACACAAAAATTATTTTATGTGAAGTGAATATTTTCAAAAAACTATTGATAATAAATCTCATTACTTATCTTATACCATCTTTGATTAAACATAAGATTATATAAGTGATTGAATGATTTATTTCAACTCAATGCCAACCATACTTAGATACGAAATAAAATTATTTTTCTTACTATATCAAACTAACGGAATTTGACCTACCATTTATTTATATATTAATATAAATAAGATAGCACAAAAAAAATTTATTATGAGAGGAATATATATATATATTGCATTAACCTAAAAAATAAGACGCTACTAATCACATGATAACATCTCCATAATCAAGGGCAAATCCAGCTAAAGACCAAGGGGTGTTACCTAGTTTGAATCGAACTGATGTTTGTCAAAGCTCAAAGCTACCCATATTGTCCGTGGCCCACTTTAGGCTAGTCTCGCCCGATAGGACTAGGCTTCAGCCTAGGCCAATTTTTTGAAGAATCAAACAATTGGCTTTATTTTAGGGCTAGCCTAGTTTATGAGTCATAGTTTAAAATAATATAACCATATTTATATACAAAATGTTGCATAGTCTTAGTGGTGGAGCCAAAATTTGGATTTAAGGGGTGCATACTGAAGCAATTGGGGTTAAATATGGGGGCATATAAAAACAACACTTGCATTTATTAAAGTTAGGGGCATAACATGGTGTGAGGTTGAGGTTCCTACAAAGAAAAACTTTTGGGAAATTATGCTATGATACATCAATTTAATTCTATTTAAAAATTAATTTATAAAGAATGAGAAATCAATGACGAGTAAAAAATATTTCCTAGTAGGTAATGCATATGTGGGAGACACATTTTCTCCCTAAAATGTCTCTTTTGTCAAGTGATTGAATACAAGAAACAAACAATTTTGAATCTAGAGTTCCAAAACAACCCTCTTCGTTTTGAACTTAAAGAATGCAAATTCGAGACAGGAAAAAAGCAAAACCTAAGGTTCCCAAAAAGTTGAATTCAATAGAAGCATAGAGATGGCACCGAAGAGAGACATCTCCAGGTCGCTCTCTATTTGCTTTTTAGGCCTCTTTATTTAGTCGAAAATAAAAAAAATTCTCTCCATTTCGTTATACATTTGGATTAAAATGTCTCGCAAAATGTGGTGAAGTAGTTTGAGTTCTCTAAGTCTCTCTGCCTTTTTATATTTATCTCTTTTTATATATGTTTCTTTTTTAAATTATGAGAAGTTAGTGAAAGTGGATGTAAAATAGAGAGTATGGTTAGAGTGAATTTTAAAAAGTTGTTAGCTAAAATAGTGAATTTAATATTTAAATATATTTTGAGTAGCTATTTTGTTGAGTGTAGTTGGAGATGCTCTAAACGGCCAAAATCGATCCCCTTAGTGGGTTGATTCCGTTGCCAATTTCATTAAGGACCTAGGTTTTAAAATCTTTTTTTTTTCCTTTTTGGTTTTCAATCAGCCGATAAAAGATGCATTTTAGAGAGAAAACGTGCTTCTCACACATGCCTGTCTTTTGTCCTCGTTTGTTATTCTTGATACACCGTAACATAATTTTCTCAAAACATTTTTTTGTAAAACTTTATTTTAAAATAATAAAGTTGAAAAAAAATATTTGAGGAATTATGTAAATTTTGACAACTATGTAATCCCAAAACCCTAACCCCTTTTATTCCATTTCTTTGATCTCCACATCTCCATTCCTCGCACCTCACCTGACCCTCACATCCATATGCACCACTCCTGGAGGCCCACATTTTATGGTACAAAAATTTTCCATTCTTCTTCCATTCATGGTTGACCCTCTATTTTTTCTATCTTCTCGTACTTTGATTCGTGGTTGATTGCAGTATCTGTGTCAGCTGTTCTTATTTATTCCGATTTATCGAGAATTTGGGAGATGTGTTGTAATGTTGGCCTCCCAACAGCTGAAGAACTCTCTTGTTGAATTCTTCTTCTATGTTGGACTCTGTCCTAAATATATTTGGTTGTAATATTCTATAATCGATTTGTTAGAATAAATGTGCTGAGTGTATGTACCGAATTGCTGGAGTACTATGTAGAAACAAACTGAATTTTACGGTGAAAACTCCTGAGTTTTGTGCAAAATGAATTACGTTTGAAAATAAAAAAGATGGAAATCGGTTCGCATTGGGAAGAGTATTTACTAAAGTAATGCGCGTCTGGATGCTTAGAACGTGACGATTGATTTACTCGCAGGCGCCGGCGAAGAGCAATAGTTTTTAAAATATTTCAAATGTAAATTAGTTGTCAGAATGCGACATTGAAATCCACTTGATATAAATGGCATTAGTTGTCAACGGCGGCATTTGAAATAAGTGGACTCAAATCTTAGTCGTTGGTTTTAGGGAGAAGATGGTGAAGTTAACTAACCAGGAAATTTGTTTTGATGAATCCCAATTTCCTTTGTTGTTCTCTAAATCATGTCCTGATGGTACTTCTGGAAGTTATGAAAATGCCAAATTTAAAGACGATGTTTTTGCATCAGAACAAGCATTTCTTATGGATATCCAGTCAGATAACTGTTTCCAGTGATGTTGGATCCTGTGTTCTTGGAATATTGCAGAAATCTACTGGGGTTATCGATTCTTGTCTCTGGATGCAAATCTGGTTTCTTCAGGATCCAATGCTATTAATGTTCTTAAATATTCACTTACCATTTTGAAGACATATGTGCTCGGACGTCCAGAGCTCTCATCGGCATGGATCGGAGGATGCCCCTTCCGACTTGTTTGTATCGGGCTCTTACAGTGCTTTTCGTTTGCTTAGCCTTGAACCTCTGCCAATAATCAGAAAGAATCATCAAGCAAGGTGAACGAAGGCGGACTGGCTTCTTCTTCATCGAGTCCCCCTCGCCTTACCGGAGGGGTTCGGAGGGATGTTGTATTTGTCATTGGCTTTGTGCATTATGAAGGAAGCATGTCTGAGATGAGTAGAGGGTGGATGGATTAATTCGTATGTCGTGATTGACCAGCGGCAATTTGAAATCGAACTTAATTGAATGTCGCGGATTGTGGCGACATTTGAAATAAAGATGGTTCAATCTTGTGGACAACGGCGGCAATATGAAACCTTTAAAAACCCATTTGTTACCGTTGAAACTGGTAGAAATCAATTCTTGGGTATTCTAGTTACCGGCATCATGCATTACTTTAGTCGATACTTTCTCCTGTGAACTGATTTTATCTTTTTTATTTCAAGCGTACCATTTTTGGCTAAAACTCGAAAACCATCACCATGAAAACCATGATAAGTCGTATTTGTCATTTAAGAATCATAAGTATTTCTTCTTCTTCAGGAGCGTACTGAATCCATCTTGGATGAATAATCGAATCATAATAGCTAGTCTTCAAATGACAATGTAGTTCCGAATAGAGGGTTCCTTAGTTTCTCTATGAGATAATGGGTCATTTTAGAAGAGCAACATACATCTAATTTGGGGACTAATACCGCTCATGTGTTAGAAGTGGCGGCTTCTGAAGCGTCACTTCTCCTAATAAATTTTTTATTTAGGCCTATCATCAAAACAGAAAAATAAAATATATCTACACATAATTTGAGGACCACATCTAAATCTTGATACATAAAATCCTATCAAAAGATTAAGAAAATGGGTAGCCTCTTGTCTTCTCTGCTCGTCCTTTCTTTCAATCCCTTTTTTCTATAACAGTTTCGCTTGATTGTGCTCATGCCCATTTGTGGAAGTAACTTTTTCTGTTATTTTATTTTTTTTCTGGAGAATTTTGATGCTATTCAAGTTTGCAAACTTCCAGTTCTTTGCTGAAGAAAAATGGACATTCTGTGTCATTTCAGGTTTAAAGGTTAAAAATGGTGCGGGTGGATTTCAGGCTTATGGGAGAACATGCTTTCAATCGAGACAGTCTAGCTCGAGAAAACTTTATTTTTAAGGAATAATTGAGGCATGAATAACACATTTCACTCACATCTTCTTTAAATAGTCTCTTCATCGGAAATAAATCCATTTAGAGTGCTTTTTATTTTGGTCCCGATAGTCATTTGATTGGGTTAGCAAGTTAATCTATCAGAGGCATGAACTGTTATGTGATGTACATATCATGTCATGTGTCATTATTTAATTAGCCTCTAAAATTTTTATTTTTTTTAAAAATTCAGTTTCATATAAATCAGGCATGCGGTCGGCTTCTTCTAGATCGTTTACCATGGCATCTCCATGGGTAGGTGTTAATTCCTTGTCTGTTACATTGCTGGGAATGGGAATAAAATTCCTATTGCAGGATATATAGGGCTCAGACTGAATTACTCACAGATCAAAAACAATACTCTCAATGTCCATGAAATTCCTAGTCTGCTCTTGAAATATTTGCAGTGAATAGCATAATGAATTTTAGTTTGAGTGCCTATAAATGCTGGTTTCCTTGGATATGTACAGGCTGGAATAGCACTTGGAGAGTTGAAGCTGGTGGGGAACCTTTATGATTTCCAGTCAATTGTCATTCTGTTCCTTATTGGAGTTGTTTCTATCTCCCCAACATTGATGAGCAAGAGCAAATAATTGTAATCTACCATATATTGCACATGTGTGGGAATTGGGGCCCATGAAACATGAGATGTCACTGCATTGATGTACAGATTAAGCAAATGATGCAATGTGCAAACCATCTCTGCATCTGTAACTGTCGGATTGGAAATTGAATTGGAAGGCTTTGAGCTTGGGTAAATTCTCTGCAATCTGTTTTATGATTTGGGGTGGGTGATGGGTCTATAATTTGCTTAATTCCCCAAGTTAGGAAAATATGTGGGTAGGATCATTATTTGGAGGGAAAAAATCAGGTGTAAACTGTTGGAAAAAATGAGTTTAATACTTGATAATTTAGTTATCTTTGTTAAGAATTAGTTGGGTCCTCTAATTTTAATTGAGTTGCGTAGAGATGTGTTATCTCCCGTGAGGAGATGAATATTATATATTGAGTTGTAGCCAATGAAACCATTAAGAAGTGAATTAAAAATTGCCTCGAAACATCACGTAAAGCAGTGGCAAGGTTTAAGCTTGTGGAAAGCATGTCCCATATCGGATGGAACAAGACTTTTTGCGTGGGTTTCATTGGACTGATGCATCTTCTTCGGTAGACCTGGCGTAATGCATTCGTATGAACAAACCGACCCTTCAAGCTTCATGATTGTTCGCCGAACAGGCGTGACCTTCGAGCCGTGGTTCGCGAGAACGGACATGGCCTCAGCTTCATGGTATGCCAGAGCCGGTCGTGACGAATATAAAAATGCAGCCTGTCGTTTGATATACGAGTTACATACATTCATTCATTTCATTTCATACGAGAACGAGTTACTAAGCGGTTCGGTTCCGACTGACAAGCGAAATCTTTTCGATTGTTGGGAGATCATTTCATCCTGCGAGGGCAATAATTGTCTTAAGGAGATTGTGTCCAACACAAGACTTGATCTGCAAACAAATTCTCATTAATTTAATCTCTATTTTGGTTTCCTTGCAAACAATTTCATATACTCGGTTTCTATTTTACAGTACTGAATTTTTTAACAAAAACTACGGCAACCGTGCAATCGAGGATGTTGGTGGAGATGCCGTGGTTGACAAAGAGGTTGTTGTGATCGAGCATGCCGTGCAATGCCTTCCACCATCGCGGAGCAAGATGTTGGCGGGCTAATGTGAAGCGTGTTAGAAATTTTAATTTACATTAGTTAATATAATTTCGGTATTTGATAATTGGCACCAAGGAAAGCATATATATTATTACTTTGGATATTCGATTATCGTGATGGATTAACTGAGTGAGTTTTGTTTTTCATTTTAAATGGTATGTGTGATTGTTAAATTGGTTGATTTGGTGTTACATTAGGATGGTGTTAAATCGTTCAGAAAATTTTCAACAAAACGATTCAACGTTGTGGGGGCCGAGGATTTGTTTGTGAAGGAATTGAAGGTGGGGGCATGGTGACCAACTGGGATTTGGTTTCAATGAACCATGACACATAGTCGTGTACCCAAATGTGATGGAGGTGAAGGTGGTGGTGAGCTTATATGACCATCACCCCTTCCAGAGGATCGGCCCGTACAGTGGAGGCGTGTTGAGGAAGCAGGAAGGAACCCAAGAATAGAAGCATAACCATTGGAAAGGCCCAAACGAACCATCAAGAGGCTTGAGAAGCTGAAGGACTATGTGTGTGGGTAGGATATTGGTTAGGGTTTTTGTCCTTTTCCATAGGTTGTGGTAGTGTGGCTCTTGCCCTTTTAAATATCTGATTGTTTTCCGGTAGTAGATACTTATATAATGAAATAACATAATTCTCTTCCTCATTATTTTTCTCTAGAATTGCTCCCTCTGCTTCTTAGGGAGCTATTGCACCTGCTCAAGGTGAATGTCAGCCTCTTAACGTTGGTGCTTTCATTTGCCCTCCCCATCCTCTCTTTGAATAGCAACTTGATTTCCTCTCTGATTCTGTCCATAACACTCTACGACAGTTCATGATCTCTATAGACTCTAAGTTGGCTACCTTTCGTGCTGAACTTCGCAACACCACGTCGGTTCACGAAGGCTCTTCTTCCACTACTACACCCATTCAAGACAATGAATTATTTCCCTCATACGACAACTCAGCCTTTCGTTCCATCAAACTAGATGCATAGCGTTTTGATGGTTCAGATCCATTAGATTGGTTTTTCCATTTTGAGGCCTTCTTCGATTTTCACAGCACACCAAAGAACACCCGTTTACAGATTGTGGCATTTCTTTTGGAAGGTCGCGTAGCTGCTTGGTTTTAATGGGCTAGTCAGAATAGCCTGTTCCCCTCCTGCAAAGCCTTCCTCACTATGATACAACATCGATGTGGTCCTTTCGCTTATGAAGATTATGAAGGTTCTCTCCAAGTTCACCCAGACAGGTTCAGTAGCTGATTTTCAAGCTCAATTAGAAGAATTGATGAACAAGCTTACAGGTATATCTGGTAAGGTTCTCTCCTTAACCATTTTTTCATCACAAGTCTTTGCAACACAATATCATTCGCTGAGCTAATTCCACAGCCCTTCAACATTGATGGAGGCTTTCTCCGTGGCAGGAAACATGGATCGATTGCAGAACTAGGGCTGAGTAGCAGGCGAGCTTTGAGCGTTCGAAGTAGGCTTTGTTGCAATTTATGAGGCGAGCTGAGCGAATCGGGCTGCAGGCGAGCTTAAATCGGGCTCGGCAGCTTGATTTAAACGGCGAGGCACCGTTAGGCTCGTTTATATGAGCAGCTCCGAGCTTAACCTCGGTGAGAAGCCCAATCGAGCCTATACAAGTTTGTATTGTAGTAATCCTTGACTCGGTCCATATACTTTTTAACTTTTTGTAATCATCGATAACAAATACATCAATTAGGAAATAATTTTCTATGGGATTTGTTTTACCTTAGTTGATTCCAGCAATTGATACTAAATTGTTAAAGCCACCTCCTTGACATTTGTTTCCACTACGGATACATGGTCATTCTTTGAAACAACTTGCAAGCGAAAAATTATGAAATAGAATTAAGCAGTAGAGAAATTGCAGTGAAGAAATAAGATACACGAAATCATTGAACAAGAAACATGATTGGTTTAATCAATTATCTAAATAAAGAAATAATATATCAACAAGATCGCAAAAACAAATTCGTTAATGCTTAATAAACTATTTGGCAATATCTTCTTTTTTTATGGTTAAGTTAGCCACCCTCGACTACTGGCTGCGCATGATTAATTTCAAGACCTGCTCCTGCTGACGATTTGGAGATCCAGTGCCCGCACCATGTCGAACGGTCGGCCCAATTTTCCTTGACGGTGACGGTGGCACTCGGTGCGCATTACGTTCTAGCCGATCCCAAATGTCGGCTCCTTGTTTCCTCATGAAATTACCCGCGATCACCCTTGATGCCTTTACCCATGCGCCTAGATACATTGGGTTAAGTCGGTCTGGTATCAAGGGGCCCCCAATACCCCCAGATTTGAGATTGGATCCTTGTTCATCAGGCTGAATTGATCGTAGCAATGGGTTTGTTCATTTGTCCTCAATGCTACTCAAGATCGGCAAACCTTGTCTAATCTCATGGCCACCAGCCTCTATTGTTTCCATAGGAGCCCCAATACCCTCATATTTGTAATCGGATTCTTGTACACGGGATCGACCCGATCGTATCGGTGGTCATACCAACATTCATGTCCTTCCCGACGTCCCCTTTGTCGCTTCTTCCACGCTATCCACGGAACAGCCACCGTCGCCGACTACCGCCGGCGTATCGTGATTTGCCGCTAAGCTCTGCGGCGGTCTGGAGATCTGATGCAGTCCCCGGCCCGACGGCGTGGTCGCTTCGAAACTCCGGCCGTCTTCGTCGTCGAGCGCCTCCTTAGCGGCCGTGAGGATTAGCATTTGCCCATCCATGTCATTTGGATCTAGAGCTTGAGGATCCATTACATCGATATCAGGGACACATGACTGGAGCATTCCTCAGTATTTGAGTCGAGGATCGCACCGGTGAGGGCTAGATCTGCCCAGGCCGGAGGCAGTGGGGCGGAAGCCTCGTTCCGAGCGACGGATGGGTCCGGCTAAGCCCGGGCTTTTCGAGGCCAGGGCTGGTCGAGCCTAGAATTAGGCTCGGGGCTCGGCTCGTTTGGCTGTGTTTGAGCGAAGCCAGGCTTTTCGTGGCCGAGTAGGCAGCTCAGATTCTGGAGGCACACCACATTAGAACCCTCTTTCCCATGACGGGCTTCATGCATTTTTCCCTGCTTCTCGTCACATGGTTGCTATACGCCAGCCCCGAGCTCCTGCCGAGCTGGTTGTATGTCTCAGCCCTCAGGACTCAGGCCCATCTCTATTCATATCTCCCTTGGCCAGAACCCTACCTTGAATGCTTTGTTGTCGCTGCCCAAATCTCTACCATTGCACCACCCTATGCTGCGGTTCACCGCCTCCACAGCAACCGAGCTTGAAATAAGCGAGGCGCAGTCCTCTTGCTATAAGCGTAGTGAAATTTTGGGCTACACATCATAAAGCGAATACCAGCCGCTATTGGGATGTGATGATGAAGACACCAATACCAAACAACCCTCTAAGAGCATCTCCAACAGGGAAGCAAAAGCAAAAAAATAGATGCTCAAACAAAAAAACTCGTCTCTAGCAGTGGAGTAATTCTTCAAGCAAAAGGATTGCTAGTGAACAGTTGTATTTGGACAAATATTGCTAAGAATTATTCATAAGCAATATTGGGTATATGATGGAAATTTCCATTTTGGGTATGGAGTGATATATATGAATGAATGGTATATGATGTAATTATTAAGGAAGATGAAGGGTAAAATTGGAATAGATTTAGGATAGTTAAAGTTTTAGATGTTAACTGTTGGAGCTCACTCCCTTTTAGCTTTAAGTTAAATCTCAAAAAATTGTTTTTTGGAGCAAAATATAGCTTTAGATGCTGATCTTTTTTGCTAACTGCTGAAGATGCTCTAAGATTAAGCCCAACGATTAATCGAAGAAATTTTTGGCAACATCTCCACTCTTCACACTCTCTTGTGTCACCTTAGAGCATATCTTTGTGTGCCTTTGGTACTTATGGATCTCATACATTCCAAGTGTTAATTGATAATGGGAGCACTCATAACTTTGTCAAACTTGAATTGGTTGAACAGTCGGGGCTTCCAGTGACTCCTATTTCGTACTTCCGAGTTGTGGGGCCTCTCTTATATGTCAATATAGTTGCCCAGCTACTTCCCTTGTGCCCAGAGTTCCTTTCACTTGATGAATCATTTGTTTTAGCGATTGAAGGACCGGATGTTGTCTTAGGTTTCCTTGGCTCAGTGCTCGGCCGGTGCTATGATTACTCGGCTCTTTATGATGGAGTCGGGTGGCAAGGTCACAAGGTAACAATGATCGGAAACTACGTCTGGCCACACCCATATCCACACATCAGTGCAGCTCTGTTATGCGGTGGGCATTCACCTCGGCCATTGAACTATGCCCTGTTGTTGCGAGATCGACTCTGATGACTTGGAACTCGAGCCTGACCTTCCCACTCCTGTGGCTAACCTATTGCGTAAATATCAGTCTCTTTCGGACTGACCGACCTTCCTCCCCATCGACGATTGATCATTTGAATCCATCTGATTCACGGGCACTAAACCCGATCAATGTGCGACCATATCGGTATCCCTATTATCCAAAGACAAAATGGAAAAGTTGATTATCAACATACTTAGTCAAGGATTATTAAGCCCTTGAGTCCACTTCTCACTGTTTTACTTGTTGAAAAAGAAGAAGGACACATCGCAACGGCGTTTCGAACTATGATGGACACTGAGTTTCGTTATGCTGCTTCGGATTAACCAACACCCCTTCAACATTTGGTGACAATGGACAACTCTTCTCCTCATATCTCCGTAGGTTCGTAATTGTCTTCTTCGATGATATTTTATTTTACAGCTCCTTCATGATTGCACATTTGGAGCATTTAGAGTTAGTGTTACACCATTTGTATTCACATCAATTCTATGTTAAACTCTGAAATGCCTTTTTCTTTGAGATCCATTCAATGGCCATCATCTATTATCTTTGGAGTTCACGCCAATTCCAAAAAGATTGAGGCTATGGTCCAGTGGTCTATATCGAAAACAGTCAAACAGTTGAGAGGATTCCTTGGCCTAATAGGATACTGTAAGAACCAATTTTGTTCTTCTGATCTACGGGGCATCTGTGATGCAATGTGAACCTGTAAAAAGGGCGATCCGACGGTGGTGGGCCGACCGTCTCTCCGATGATTAAGTCAGCAATATGAAGAGGAAGAAGGAGGAGGTTGAAATAGTGAGATTGTAGCTAGCCCAGTGGAGATCTTCCCGATTATAGGGTTTGGTTCCCGAATCGTTCTTATTTTAAGAATATGCTTGTTTTTCCTTATTAAGAATTATCTTTTATGGGATAAAGATCTATTTTTCGATTATCAAGGATTCTCCTTTTATATATGTTTTCCTTATGAAAGATTATCCTTTTCAAATAAGATTTAGAAATTAGGAAATTCGAGGAATAAATATATGCTGCGTACTTTCCCATATGTGGTGGTGGCGAGTGGGGGGACTCGGGATCCCACCACATTTGGGGGCGCACGTAAGGTGGGTTCCCTTGTGGTTTTAACATCTGATGACACGCGCGGAGCAGCTTCATGAGGCGGGGCGAAGTAGGCCTACTGGGCGTCAAGCCTGTGAGCAGTGGAGTGCGAACCTAAAAGCCATGGTACCCACAATGCACACTTTTCAGTGAAGGTTGGGACTTCTTCAGTCGGGAAAAATATGGTGCTTTTAAACCATGAATGGAGAAAGTTGAAGGACTGGGAGAATTAATGCGTGCATTGAACGTGTGTTTAGATATAAAGCACGTGTGAACCACATGTTTCTCAACATCAGTCGATGGCTCGAGATCCCTGAGAGGGATCGCAATGAGCTCCCTTTTATGCAGTGAAGAACTCTCGAGTTAGGCCCTTTCCTTACATAGCCCCGTCGTACACTGTCCATTGTGGGAGATGTCGTTGAAGTGTTTATTTTGTTCTTGCTGATCTTTTGAAGTCAATTTCGGGTAGCTCTTCCCAAGTGGGGTCAGCTCGAGAGCCTCAAGCCGAGATCGCTGAAGGGGCCTTAGTTAGCTTCGTCCGGCCTGATCAATCACCTTTGAGGGAACAAGACTCATTTACCCCCCCAGTGGTAAAAGAAAGAATCTTGTATTTGAGAATAACGTGTTTAAACTATGCGCCGATGGGCTAGAGTCTAAGTATGATCTTTTTAAAAGTCCGGCGGGCTTAGAGCCATAGTGCAGATCACTGAAGTGTCGGAAGGCTTAGGCGAGAAGTCGACATTAAAAAGGAGAGTGTCGGGCGAACTGCAGCAGAAAGTGCGCGTTAAGAAGTGTCGGTGACTTCGTAGAAGCCTTAAGGAAGTGTCATAGGCTTTTGAAATTACCATATGGCTTGACCGAAAGTTTGGCATTAGAAAGTGCAAGAGACGGCTTAGGCGAGAAAGTGGCATTAAAAAGTGTGACGGCTTGGAGCCACAAGTCCCAATCTTTTGAAAGTGTCGAACTGACTTAGAGCCACAAGTGCAGTCTTTTGAAAGTGTCGGACGGCTTAGAGCCAGTCTGATCTTTTGAAGTGTCGAACTGACAGAGCAGATACGATCTTTTGAAAGTGTCATACGACCCAGAGCCACAAATCTGTCTTTTGAAAGTAATCGGAATGGCAGAAAATGCGATCTTTTGAAAGTCTTCAGGCGACAGAGCCACAAGTGGTCTTTTGAAAGTGTCGGACAACTTGAGCGAGTGGCGTGGATGTCCAAACGGCATAGAGCCAGAGTGCGGCATTAAGAAAGTGTCGGGGCTGACTTAGGCGAGTACGGCATTAAGGAAGTGTCGAGACGGCATGGGGCCAAAGTCGGTAAGAGGTGTCGGGCGACTGGGCGAAAGTATGGCATTAAGAAAGTGTCAGACAACTTGGGTATTTAGCGTCATCCGGACTTTAATCTGAGCAAGCTGAGCATTAGCCATGCCGGGCCAGATAGGGCATTTAGCGTCATTCGGACTTTAATATGAGCCGGTTGGGCATTAACCATGTCGGGTCGGATAGGGAATTTAGCGTCATCTGGACTTTAATATGAGTCGGCTGGATATTAACCATCTTAGGACCCGAGCAGGTCATGTGGCGCCATCAGGGCTTTATTACGAGTCACGATTGGGTATTAACCATCTTAGAACCGGATAGGGCATTAAGCGTCATCGAGCTTTTATTACGAGCCGACTAGGTATTAACCATGTCGAATGGATAGGGCATTTAAGCGTCATTAGACAATATGGTCGATTGAGCATTAACCATGCCGGGCCGGATAGGCATTTAGCGCCATCCGGACTTTAACATGAGCCGGCTGGATATTAACCATGCCGGGTCGGACAGTGCATTTAGCGCCATCCGGACGTTAATATGAGCCGTTTGGATATTAATCATGCCGGGCAGAACAGGGCATTTAGCACCATCCAGACTTTAATATGAGCCAGCTGTATATTAACCATGTCGGGCCGGATAGGGCATTTAGCGTCATCCGGACTTTAATATGATCCAGCTGGACATTAATCATGCCGGGTCGGATAGGGCATTTAGCGCCATCCGGACTTTAATATGAGCCGATTAGATATTAATCAAGTCGGCGGATAAGGGCATTTAACGCCATCCGGACTTTAATATGAGCTGATTAGATATTAATCAAGTCAGGCCGGATAGGGCATTTAACGCCATCCGGACTTTGGAATTGACTAGCTAGATATTATCTATCTTTGGGTCGAGGCCCCGGAGTCATCTTCTTCTTGTGCCCGAGATTTTAATTTGACCGGTGATCGTATCTATGCTGGGCGGACAATCCGGTTTCTGCGCCACGGACTTTGGAATTTACTAGCTATAAGTTATCATTTGGGTCGAGCGGAGTCGTTTGCTGCGCCACCGAACTTTAATTTGATTAGCTAGATGTGATCTATGCTGGGCCGGACAGGTCAGTTTCCTGCGCCACCCGGACTTTGGAATTTGACCAGCTAGATGTTATCTATGCTGGGTCGGGCAGGTCATTTTACTACGCCACCCGGACTTTTAATTTGACCAGCTAGATGTGATCTATGCTGGGCCGGACAGGTCAGTTTCCTGCGCCACCCGGACTTTAGAATTGACCAGCTAGAAGTTATCTATCTTTGGGCGAAGCGAGTGTTTACTCATGGGACTTTTAATTTGACCAGCTAGATGTGATCAGAACGGTGGATGATGATATAAGTTATCTATGTGGATGATGATATGTTTGAAATTTTCAAGCCTCCGGGTAAAGCAATCGGTGCCAAAGGGAAACGGTATCTAGCAAACAATGAATATACTGCAGCTCATCTATATGTCCTAATGAATTGTCCAGAGGTTCCAACCATTCATAGAGTAAGTAGTTGCTAAAAGTCAAATGGGGATCTGGCCCAGCATGTTAATTTACTATTTCACTCTCAATGTATCCATTTTCTCTAATTTCATTTCTATTTTGATGTATTCATTACGAGAAAAACGTAAATGATTTCCAAACTTGAATAATTTGTTAATGTCGTGACAGACAAGAATTTCCATCATGGTTTGAAAATACGTATGTTTACTAAACATGAAAATCACAAAACAATTATAATGTTCGATACAAATTTATAATTGTAATCTCAACTAATAGCGATTCCGATTACGGGTTCATAATCGATGTGAAATGAAATTTCCAATCATTATCTTGAACTATATACGAGGTCCTAAGAGGTTGGGAACTTACAGCGATTCTTGTGTGAATGGTTTTAAATTTCACCTTTGAATCGTATGGGAGTTACGGAAGCAGACAATCTGAGGTATGCATTAAAGGATCCGTATACAATGAAACGAATACGACTATTACGGGACTAATTGAAAGTGATGAGTTAGAATTTGAAGCCCTCCCAGGTTAAAAGAAATTTGTGTTATTCAAAATGTGAATGGATTCGACCCGACACATGTCAGTATAGTTGTCCATCCTCGATATAAACTTGTCGATGTGCACGATAAAAAACGATTGACAAGTATGAACCTTTTGTCTTAACGTCCTGACATCACATGTTTATTATTGTGAATGTCGGGTCGGACAGGTCTAGAAAGGATTGAAGGCGTGTGCAAGATCAAAGGTAGGGCTCAAATTGACATCCCGGTATCGCAGTATGATGTCATAGAACCGGCCATTTCAAAATGATGACAATGATGCTATAATCAGTACGTAATTGGGGACGAAGACGTCCTTGGTTGCATCTTGAGATGGATGCAAGTGGGGATGTAGATAATTAATAGACATTTAAAAATTGATCATGAGGAAGAAAGCAGTGATGAAGAGGAGTTTGAAAATGATGTTACTATCACGAAGAAAACGAACGATTTAGATGATTCGATGAGAATGAGTAGTTAGTGAGTTTTAGTTATTTGTCGTTAATCATGTTTGTTTATTTCATTGCCTTATGTATTTTTACTTGATGCTACTAATCAATAATGTGTTGTTTTATTTATTTTAACAGATATGGCACGTGGGCGAGTGGGCGCATGTTGCTAGGTCATACCGGTTACGGTAGAGGGCGACAAGGCCTCGGGTATGCCCAGGTAGAATTCGAGGGGTGGATGAGACCACGGTGACCAGAGGAGGTTGTGAATGTACGGCCGGTGGCATCGGCGGACTGATCCCCACATCATGAACTGAGATTGTGATGAATGATCAAAGGAAGCGTGGGAGGGAGAGGAGGGAGAGGATGGAGATGTTGGAGAGTCTTACCGAGGCACCACTACGGGAGGGACTCTCACATTGCTCAGTTTGATCAGAAAATTGATAATGGTAAAGATATCAAACAACTATGGTTATCCATTTCTTAATTTATTTATTACTTGCTATGAAATTTTGGGGTTGAGGACCAGTTAAACCGTCTGGTTCAATTTCTAGAGATTAGGGGACAATTTTAGGAAGTCTTTAAACACCGTGGACATAATTGGAAGTCGCGACATATAGAGACCGGTTGATGATTTGGAGAGAATTTAAGGTATATGTTACTATAACATTTTACATCTTTATTTATTCTTTTGTTCCTTGATGAAATATTTTAAATTATAATTGCAAAAAGGATTTATAGGTGGACAGATCCAGGAGGCGGTCGAAAAGGGTGTTCTACAAACATGCGCAGTCAGTGTCAAAGACTTACCTTATGCGAGGAGTCAAAGATAAATGGTTGAAGAAGAAGAAACAGATTTGAGTGTCCCGATCATGTTTTATAGCGATGGCGGAGAAGATGGGAGAAGATCACGATTATAGGAAGAGGTGTGAGAAAGCGAGCTGACAATCGTCGCTGGTAGTGGAGAGGGTAGTGGCATGTCTACACACACTTGTGGATCTCGCTCTATCTTGAACACGAGCGAGCATTAGTATTATTTCCTAATTTATGTATATAATTTATTACTTTATTGAATTGTGTTCAATTGTGCCTATTTTCATTTCTCGGAAAAGTTTTTTTTTCAATTGAATTAACGTATGTATTGTTTGTAATTAAAAGACACACAAGGAGGTAGAGAAGCCAGTGCTCTCGCTTTTGAGATACCACGCTACCACGAGGGTCATGATGATCAGACTTTTGTTGATGAAGTCTCGTCAAACAAATGTAAGTTTAATTAAAATAAAATTACTTCTCTCTTTTTTTGAAGATAAATTTCAATACTTGTACACTCATTTTTATCGGTATGTGGACCGGGTGATCGGGGTGTGAAATGTTGGGGACCGGGTTGCCATGTTGAGGTTGTGTTGTATTTTGATGAGGCTCACTGCGTCTGAAAGGGGGGCTACTGCCGTTTAGTTAAATCACGGAGTGCTTAGAGAAAGGAATCAGTAAGTGGTGTCGGGTTACCCGACATCCCACCCAGTGTCTAGCAGTTGTGGTTGTCGCGGACCCCGGGAAACGGGGTGTCACAGCAACCTCTCCTACACCATTTTGCTAGAAGCCAACCTGTGGAAGTAAGACACAATAGGAGGAAAATTACCTAGACCACAAGCACATTATGAAAATGAGCCCGAGGCCAAACCCGATCATATAGCGAATCTAGATTACAAACCTAAAAGACCACGATAGAAAAACCCTATAAGTTCCAAGGTCAGGCCTTAGGCCAAATACTAAATATAACATCTCACGATCCACAATTATGGAATAGTGTAATAGATGTAAGGAAATATCCAATACTAGTATACGTTTGGAAAAAATACCTGATGAGCTTAAAAGTCATCTATTTTTAGTCTATTTTTACATTTGATTTCATCTAGAAATAGAATATTAACATCTCTGATATGAAGAAACTCACCAAATTGTTATTAGCAGGAAGAGAGAAAGAAAGTAGAAAAATACAGCAATAAATTGAGGAAAAGTGCAGTCGAATGGCAAAGCAGAAACGAAAACAATTGGCTGATTCATTGATGTAGTTTTGGGGTTTTGCAGTCGGATGTAAATTCGTGACACCAAAGAATTGAAGGAATTTGATAAGCGGTAAGTACGAATAAGCGGTGAAGGGTAGCAGGGAGCTAAGAGAGCGGCGTCGCGGCGGCGTTGAGTCGCGACAAGAGTTGATATCGTGACTAGGATAAAAATTCGCGACATCGAGAATAACCGATTGAAAGCGAGAACTAAGTTGATATCGCGACGTGAGATTGATGTCACGACATCGAGACAACGAATGAAAGCTGAAGAAATGAAGCTATTTGTCCACGGCCAAGTGAAGTCACGACTCAAAAGCCATCAAAGATGAAGGCTATGACCATAGGCGATGTCGCGACTTGAGTCAGTTAATGAACGCTCCGAGCGACCCGAATCAAAGATGCGAGCCAGCAAGAGATGTGGCGACCAAGATATTGATGTCGCGACAACATGAAGAGCGACAGTTGGAAGCCTATGGTTCCTTAGAAGATGTCGCGACGAGATTGATGTCGCAACATCCGAAAGACATGATTGAAATTGCGAGATGACTTAAGGCGAAGTCAGCGACAAGACATTGGCGTCGCGACGCGGGAAGATAGTGAAACACATAAGGCGTGAAGATGTCGCGACGAGATATTGATGGCGACATCAGGATTGATAAATCAAGGACAGAGTAAGTTTATGTGACGTGGGTTGATGTCGCGACATCGATGATGTCCGCGACAAAGCCCGAAGTCGTTGGTGATGACTTGGTGCGGATACTCCAAATCCACAGCGGGCTGCATTGGGATTGAGGCCCAATTGGGGAACCACTGCTCATCTGTGACTATCCATTTCGTGCATGACTTGGCGACCACGAGACGAGAGATGCGGATGGTTAGTATTTTCTTAGTTTTTCTTTTCTTTTCTTTTCTTTTCTTTTTGTTTTCTTCAATGTTGATAGTTAGAAATTAGATTAGATTTATCATTCTAGTTTTCTTTTATTTTAGATTGGATGGTATCGTTTGGAGCTAATTTGTGAATTCTTTTCAGTGCTTGCACGGAATGTTGAAGTTCGGACAAATTTACGGAATTCGATTTTCAGTTAGAAATGCGATTATTCTTATGATCGGAGAATCTTTGTAATGTAGTCGGTAATTGAGGAACCTGCTTCCATTAGAGTAAATATTCTGATCGAAACTATGCTCTTTGTAGTTTGCTTCGGCTGACTTGTGAATTCGGTTGTGAATTTACTTCCGGTTTGGGTTAAATGTTTTACGGATCTTTGAATATCAGTTTCGTATACCGTTTAAGATTTGTTTATTTGCTCACGATTTCAAGGAGGTCCTCCCAGGTGACCTGAGCATTCTGGGAGTTATGAACATTTCTTTGAAGGTATATTCACTATTGTTGTGATGTGAGCTTTGTAAGTTACTTGGGTAATCTCTTCTCACTTGAAATCGAAACATTTGAGAACGAGTTATCAACTTAAACAAGCAAAGAGTTCACCTCAATTCGGATAGTGAGACCAATCCCGTGTTGGCAAAAGATCTAATCAAGGAGAGGGTGATCTATTCTAATTTTGAGGAAAAGTAGCACAGGAGTTGTATATCCTTGTGGCCAGAGTAACTTAGGAGCTAAGGTTTCGGTCAGTAAAATGGGTATGAAGTATTGCAAAGAAAAATACCGGGTCAGGAAATCCTTTTAAAGTAGTTATCTCATTCCATTGTATTCGAGAATCGGTCGAAATGAAATAATGAAATGTGGAGTGTGGAGAGATCAGTGCCCTTTCTGGACGGATTTAAAACTTCAGAATGATTAGAAATTTTATCGGTGTTAACTTCTGAGAATTGATACTTCCTTCTCTTGATATTCTTGATGGGTACTCCAAAAGATAACTATCTATTTCCATTTAATTTCTTTTACATTAGTATTCTTTATTCTTTATCTTCGACTTATTGGATCGTTCGTTATTTTCCTTTTGTTCGTTTAATTTTCGGCACCTTAATGGATCCTACTATCATTTTGTGGTCCAAATAGTATGAAATTGAGTGATGAGATGATTGATTTAAAATTACGGAGATCTACGTGAGTTCGATGTACGGACTTAATCCATTTATTACTTGTCGACACATTGCACTTGCGAATATCGAGACCAAACCAAACTTTGAAAATGATTTACTCTAAGAGATTTGTAGTTTATATAGTATAATATCTACAAGTTTTGGCGATTCTTGAGTGATTAGACAATAGTCGTGGTAATAACGTCCTTAAATTTGTATATGTGTTTAGTTCGGTTAACAAGTTTTTGGCGTAGATTATAGGGGATTAGGCAATGTCCTTTGGTAATAGCGTCGTAAATTTGTATGTGTTTTGGTTCGGTTAACAAGTTTTTGGCGCCGTTGCCGGGGATTAGACAATAGTCCTTTGGTAATAACGTCATAAATTTGTATATGTGTTTTGGTTCGGTTAACAATACCCCACGAAACAGACCCTGAAACTATGTACAAATATTTAGAAACCTTTTTAGGAGAAAGTACAAGGGCATTATGGGAATCATACAAGACAAACCCATTAAGAAGAGTCAGCTGATTTTGTAAAATATATTTACACCCTGAAACATATGGAATTGAAAGAAAAACAAAAATATATATATATATATGACATATAAGAAATATAATAAAATATATTTCTTAAAAGATCTAGAAAAAACCTTATTTAGATCCAGTCTGACGGACATGTAAAAAATATAGTCAGTTTAGTTTTATACTTATCTCTTTATTTTTTGAAAGTCAATTAAATACTTATTTTGTATTTATTAGACAATATATGAAATGTTAGGCTGCTTTGCGATAGCGTATTCGAGTTTGTTGCATCCACGGGTTTAATATATGTTTGAATTATTTACATTAACTTGAACCATGCAATATATATAGTTGATTGGATATATTTTGTAGAAGTAGTGATGTATGGGCCCCAAGTGGCCATTTTTTACTCATTTTTATCAGTGATATGTGGACTGATGTGGTTGGTGTGAAATGTTGGGATAGGTTGCCATGTTGACCCAGGACATGTTGTATTTTAGTAGAGCTCCGTACAAAGTGACCTACTACTTGGGTTTACCCCCGTTAAATCCCAAGTCTTGAAAGGGACTCAGTAGTAATGTCGGGTTGCAAACATCCCATGAATATTCGGCCCGGGTTGACGAGTTTGTCAGCGGACCCCGAAACATGTAAAAAATATAATCCAAGATTTGGTTTATACTTATCTCTTTATTTTTTTAGATAAATTAAATACTTATTTTATATTTATTAGGCGAGATATGATGTTAGGCTGCTGTGACTCAAAGCGTATTCCCAGTCTACTTCGAGGTTAAATGTGATGGTCTGACAGTGTAGTTCTCATTCATCGGCTCAGGTTGATGAGTCGAGATTTGGTGAAATTTGGTGATGGCAAGGAGAAGATGCGATCTATGGCGTCGGTTCGTCGACATCATCATTCTACTGGCATAGGCGACCCGGATTATGAAGCTCCATCTTCATGACCATTTTTGAATTTGTTCTCGGCTTGATGGGGACTTCCCGGGCCCGATCTGCGAAATACTGTCTGATATCGGTTGGCGTCTAGAAGCGGCAGCATGATGGAAGCTATGAGGATGATAAGGATGGTGCGTCTGCGTTTTGAGCTGGCTTACAAAGAAGTGTCGGGGAAGGTGGGTGCGGTTCAACCGATGATCTACCTCAGTTGACCGTAATGCTCCGGTACAACATCTACTCCGGCACCTACGCGGCACACCGTGCGCCTCCAAGATTGTGACGGCTGACGGCTCTACCGAAATGCCAGGCATCTCTTACATCTGGACAGATACATCGGCATCAGATGATGACACTAGGTTGGATGATTGAGTGTATTACACACTTTTTATGTCTTATACTTGGATTTGGGAATTCATGTTTTGTTCTCTTGACTTATTACTATATATAACAGTATATATTAGTTTGCTTGTTTTAAATATTTTTCTTTATATAATATGCATGCACTAACTGTACTTTTCTTTTGTTTCGTAATCTTAATATATATATATATATATATATATATATATATATATATATATGCTATATATATATATATATATAAAAGCAAGATATCAAACTCAAAATGGCAAAAAAAATATTTAAAAATTAATTTATCGGCAGTGCGACAAAAAAGTAGAGCCAAAATTTTTAATATCATTAATCGGTAAATGGTCTCCAAATGGTTACCGATAATGATATTAAAATTCAGTCGATTTTATCGCCGAGCTGATCGACCATTTGGAGACATTTACCGACCAATGATATTAAAAAATTTTGCTCGTTTTTTATCGCAATTTGGTCGGTAATTACCAACCATTTGGAGACCATTTACCGATCAAATTATTTCGGTCGGTAAATGGTCGGAAAATAGTCGGAAATGGTTTGTAGGTAAATGGTCGGTAAGGTACCGACCAATTGATTTTTTGTCGGTGAAATAATTACCGATCGAGAAAATTGCGACTAAATAATTTGGTCGGTAAATAGTCGGTAATGGGTTTATCGACCAAAAAATACTGTTTATCGACCAAAAAATTGGTCGATAATTCGGTGATTTTTAGTAGTTTAAGGTCAAGGTGATTTTTAAAGGAAGGGAAAGCCCCGTACGGCGTCAGTGGCGTTTAGTTGATAATAGGTGCACTGTCATTTACAAATATTTATTTTTATAGCATATTTTAAAAATAATTTTCAATAGCATTAATTAAATATATCCTTTGCAAGTATAGTTAGTTTGATTGCACATTTTAAGTTTAGGTCGCATAAATAATAATAATTTTTATTAGCCTTAGCGCGTAAGAACTTTAGCTTGTCTTAGGCGGTACCATTCCTTACATAAGCAGTGATGGGTTCTGAACACAAGCTTGAAAGATAAGTGTAGCCTGACCCAAGCTAGGCCTGTAGGCCATATGCCTTTCTCTATGAGTTGTAGGTCCAGCCGTTGGATATCTTGGTAAATCCATATAAAGAATCGTGTATATTATATCGTAATATATATTTATATCTTAATTTAATGATTTATATATTACTTATATACTTTTGAATAGAGCCACCAACATCTATACATATATATGGAAAATGATTAATTGGTGACAACATAGCATCAAACACTATTTTCAAATATATAAAGTTTTTAAAAATAAACTTAAAAAGTATAAAAACTAAATAACATAAATACCTATTATCCATTTTTTTCTCACATCATAACCCGTCTAAAAATTATTATCCTTATAAAATTATGATAATATTTTTTTTTATATCAATAATATCGTATAGCTACATCCTATATATATATATATATATATATATAATTATTTTAACCGGAAGAGTATGAAAACAGTCAAAAAGCATGTGTGGAAGTGGGAGAATAATGCATTAACTGCCTACCTCAGTGCTTTGCCACGGCTCTCCTTGACCTAGCGTTAATGATCATTTTATCTTACAGTCATTTTAATTTTTTTAAAACATATTTATTGAAAACCGCTAGAAAGTAATCCAATGGTCAAGATCAACGAGTACGTACACATTAGAAACGTGGAATATTATCAGGAGTAAGACCCACCGATTTAATGTTTGATAAGCGGGTACGTAGATTAGGCTGCAAGCCATGCGTTGAATTTCGGAGTCGACTCGTT